>JANFOE010001106.1:0-180000 GCA_025667525.1 Glebionis coronaria
TAGTGAATGTTTAATTAACAAAAAGAAAGTGAATATGAAAGGAGCATGCTGTTTCACTAAATATGTATGTGTTTTTCAGATTTCTATTCATACAATAAGTAACAAAAAATGGATCTTTCTTTCCCTTGTTTTCTTTCATGTTTTGTTTTTTATCAATTGATTCTCAATGTTCGCATATTTAAATTTCAATAGGATAGATAGTTATCACTGAACACGTACTATTAATGCTTTTTAGACTTTCAATCCAAGTGACGGTACTCTATTAAGACGTAAACAAAGTCGGCTCAAAAAAAATTCTGGCAAACATACAATGGTCATAGTTGGTTAAAGTTATAAGATAAAATGGGAATTTATTAATGTAAATTTAATTTAAATGCGTCTTTAAGATCAAAATGGGCAAATATGTCAAATTTGATGTTTTTGTTGGATATATATGGCATTATAGAATTTAGTTGGATAAATATGGCATTTCATTGTATAAATGAGGTAAATATGAAATTAACCATATATTAAATTGATGATTAAGATGCCACGTGTCAATAGGAGGTTTAGAGTTATTTTTAGAAAAAATTAATTATAGAGCTTAAAAAACTGTGTTATATTAGATAATATAGATAAAAATAATGAAGGCATGGGTTGTTCTTCTAACCCCAACCAAAAATTAGTAGAGGTGTTGTTTCGATTTATTTAGTTTGAAATAATCATGTGCTTTTAGTGCAAAATGTTTGGACAACATCGTAAATACATTGATAAGATTCAAACTCATAATCTTCAAATTACCATAAGGAATTTAGACATTAAACAAACCAATCAATTAAGTACTACTAGTATATATTGACTACATATTTTTCTCATTTTTAATGAAATTTTCGGTTTTCCATAATTGGTTTCCGGCAACAGCGGACCAAGAAGGGTTCCCAAAGGTTCCTGCGAACATCATGGATTTTTCATGCGTTGTCTAAAACTTTGTCAAAAATATATCAATTTTGTTTATAAAAGAACCTTGTTGTCCCAGATTTTTGGGTGACATGTCTTCTTTAGTTTTGATGAAATTCACCTCATAAATTTTAGTCCTAAGTCCGTACTTTGCGGCCGGTATCATTTTATATGTAAATCAGACAGGAAACAGCCTCATAATTAGCAGAAATCCTCCATGGTCAACTTTCAAAAACTTCACAATTACATCATTAGACAGTATATGTACACTTGTGATACTGGTTGAACGATGAAATCAACAAAGGAGGTTCGGCAAAGTTTACATGTTTACTATGATTTTTTTCATTTCAGTATACTACAATATTTTGAAGGGCAGGACCGCCTCTCCTATCCGTTCACTATCGAAGAAACCAACTTGTTTCTCACTAGGGGATGTAGGTTTGGGTGGCTTCTTTGAAAACATTGTGGGGGACAGTACTGTTGTAGGGCTGTCTTTTTGGCTCTTATGGTCCTCTGATTGTGTTTCTAAGACGCTTGCAGAGTTTTGATCATGCTTCGGCTTCGTGAGCCTTATAACCAGATCTGGGTTCAATGTCATCACTGTCACCGTCTCATAGACCTACAACCAAACAATTCAATACCAGCCATCATTCGCGAGCCTTAGAACCTTAACGTTTTTAAACTGGGCCAATGGGTCAAATCGGCGTATCCTATAGCTTAGCTAAAGGGAATAAAATTGACAAATGAGTCGAAACTCACTAAAGTCTATTAAATAGTGTTAACTGCAGACGAACAGGCCTAAATGGCCCGTTTGGACTCATATTTAACTTGACGACATTATTAAAAATTCTAATTAACGAAACATCAATTTTGTTACTTTTAGACACTTTGTGCTTGCCCACGCTTTATCCCAACTCTGGTCTTAACATAATAATATTGATTAGCCAATAACAAGAACACACACCGATGGATCAAACACTTAGGTTGATGACACGACGTAGTTGATTGTGTTACATCCATACATGGACTGAAATCCGGGGCCTAAAACTACAAGAAGACCTAACCCATAACTATAGTTCAACTGTTCTAGCCAAAGAGTGCTGCCTGCATATTTATGCACGAATTGAATGGTGTGTCTACACTTTGTCACTATAATCCCACCAAAACTTCTTCAAAGTTTTTTAGGCTCTGCTAATCTTCACAACTCAACATGATGAAACACGGTTTCTGTGCATATGTTGATGCATAAAAAAGTTGACGTACTACATCATCTTGAAGGAAAAGCTATAGTTGAATTTTTGCGGTCCTGTGGATAACCTCTCAAGATAAGTTATTATATAACTCGGATAAGCTGATGATTACAAAATTCTATCGATCGTAGTAGCTATGCCCTCTATAGAATGATTTAGGTAGGTCTGTGAAGGTACAAATTTCACTGACCTATGGCGTAAAAAAAGGGTTTCATACAACGGCCATAAAGTATCGTTGACAAAGAAAAAGCAATGTTTTGAAAAAGAACAAAAACTGTCTTGTTTAATCACCCATATCATTAAGTTTGTGACCATTTGGGTGTCAATAAATAGTTGCTGATTTTTTAATTGTTCCTTGCAAGTCTCAAAACTAATTCTGCAACAATTAAAATGAAGACGATGATTCCTATAGCTAAGCTATTGGTTATTGCATTTTTTGGCAACTTAATTTGCACCGCTGGAATACTTGAAGCCGCTCGTATAGGACGAGGACAGGCGTGGGAGGGATTGGGAATTGGAAGAGAAAGAACACTTATAGATGTTGGAGGTGGTGGAGAAGCAGCACCAGGAGGAGGATTTGGATTTGGATTCAATGTTGGAGCAGGGGCAGGAGCAGGAGGAGGGTTTGGATTTGGATTCAATGTTGGAGCAGGGGCAGGAGCAGGAGGAGGGGCAGGAGCAGGAGGAGGAATACAACCAACAGGAGGAATAGGATCAGCTATCAGTGGAGGTATACCGGGAATCAAGAATGCAACGTTAAGGAATTGAGGGAGCAAATAGTATGCTAACCCTTTTATTTAAAATAATCATGCATGATATTGCATTCATATTTGATGGAGGAGCATAAGAATAAACTTGTTATTTAGTTTTATTTTGTCGTATCTTCTATTTAGTTTTCTTATCTTGTGTTTCCTAAGAATAATATTGTTTCTTTTTCCTCAAGTTTAGTTTTCTTATAAAAACTACGACTTGGGTTTATTGTATGATGATTGAGATATGAATAAAAAACACAGACTTGTAATCTTTTGTTAATTGACTTGAATCCAGGTTAGAGTTTATTGTTAATTTCTACCCTAATAATCGGGCATTCGTTTGAATCAACGATTGTTGGAAGAGTTGTTTCTGGTATTCTTTGTGAATCAACAGATTCAATTATTTATCCTTGTTTTCCGCTACATCAATATTCTACATGTACGTTTTATATCACTGAACCTTTATATGTCTTGTATTATATGTAAGATTCAAAATAACCAAGGAAGGTATGGTGTTCGCCTTCGCCTGTTGATCAACAGAATTTATAAACTTATTGTTGCTTTTGGTTATTTATTCATTCAGTTGTTGGTAGAATATATGTTAACTTAGAAATAAACATGCGTGGTATGGCTTCTATATTCAAGATATGTAAGTTTTTGAAAAAATTTCACGTTTGCTCCCTATCGTTTACCCCAAATATCATGCTCAGTCCCTATCTCAAACTAAGTGTACAGATAGTCCCTATCGTTTACACTTTGGATCAGAATTGGTCCCTATCTCAAACGGGAGTTAATTTTGCTCGTTAAGTCTTGTAAGTGGAAGGGTATTTTGGGGCATTCACTTTTTTCCCATGCATTAATTACAAACACTTGCTCCATTACTTCACATTCGATCACGACTGAAAATCAAAACACTCCCTCCCTCCCTCCCTCCATTAAACCTGGAAACAAAAACCCCCAATTCAATCACTTTTTTTTCTTTTATCACCCAAAATGAATGGTTCTGGTTGGAAGATTAAAGAGGGGTTTGGACCTTATAAGATGCCTATTGAATACGGTAATACCAATTGATCTATTTGCCCTAATTTTTTTCATTAATTAATTAAGAATGTAATTGATGTAATTAAGCATATTTAAAGGTTTTTTTTAATTGCATTTTGCAGAAAAGGACACTGCTCTTTTTTCCCTAAAAATCCATCATGCAGGTAAGATCATTTGTGTTAAGAATAGAAGGAGATATGTAAATGGGTTAGTTAGTTATGTCGAATGGGTTGATATAGATAGGTTTTCAGTTCATGAGTTGAATGCTGTAATGTGGGAATTAGGATATGTTAAACAAGAACCTATATACTATCATTATATGATTCCTGGGACTGACCTTGATGTGGGATTGAGAGCTTTAGGTAATGATCAAGATGTGATTGGGTTAGCTAAGTATATCCCCAACAACAAACTAATTATGGTCTACTGTGAACACTTAGAGCTGTAGCAACGCGACCACATGAGCAGAAAACCATTTCTTCTTTTTGATTTTAGGGTTTTGATATTGGATTGATGAAAAGGTAGGTGTGATTGTGTGTGTGTTCGTGTATCGTGTGTGTGTGTAAAGATTGGGTGTGATGATAATTAATGCATGGGAAAAAAGTGAATGTCCCAAAATACCTTCCACTTACAAGACTTAACGAGCAAAATTAACTACCGTTTGAGATAGGGACCAATTCTGATCCAAAGTGTAAACGATAGGGACTGTCTGTGCACTTAGTTTGAGATAGGGACTGAACATGATATTTGGGGTAAACGATAGGGACCAAACGTGAAATTTTTTCTACGTTTTATATCTACTTAAGTAACAGCAAGTACTATATACTACAGCAAGTACTATATACTACATGAAAATAATGAAGGCATGGGTGATGGGTGATGTTGTTTTGATAACCTCGACTAAAAATTTGTAAGAGATGTTGTTTCTATTTATTTAGTTTGAAATAATGGTGTGCTTTTATCTGTATTAGAAATCTGTATTTTAGTACAAAATGTTAATGATTTTCGGACAACGTCGTAAATACATTGATAAGATTCAAACTCATAATCTTCGGAATTACTATTAGGAATTTAGATTTCAAACTCATAATCTTCTGATGAGGTTTTCGGTTTTGCATAGTTGGTTTACGGCAACGGAGGACCAAGAAGGGTTCCCGAAGGTGCCTGCGAAAATCATGCATTTTTCATGCGTTGTCTAAAACTTTGTCAAAAATATATCAATTTTGTTTATAAAAGAACCTTCTTGTCCCAGATTTTTGGGTGACATGTCTTCTTTAGTTTTGATGAAATTCACCTCATAAATTTTAGTCCTAAGTCCGTACTTTGCGGCCGGTATCATTTTATACGTAAATCAGACAGGAAACCGCCTCATAATTAGCAGAAATCCTCCATGGTCAACTTTCAAAAACTTTACAATTACATCATTAGACAGTATATGTACACTTGTGATACTGGTAGAACGATGAAATCAACAAAGGAGGTTCGGCAAAGTTTACATGTTTACTATGATTTTTTTCAGTTCAGTATACTACAATATTTTGAAGGGCAGGACCGCCTCTCCTATCCGTTCACTATCGAAGAAACCAACTTGTTTCTCACTAGGGGATGTAGGTTTGGGTGGCTTCTTTGAAAACATTGTGGGGGACAGTACTGTTGTAGGGCTGTCTTTTTGGCTCTTATGGTCCTCTGGTTGTGTTTCTAAGACTCTTGCAGAGTTTTGATCATGCTTTGGCTTCGTGAGCCTTATAACCAGATCTGGGTTCAATGCCATCACTGTCACCGTCTCATAGACCTACAACCAAACAATTCAATACCAGCCATCATTCGCGAGCCTTAGAACCTCAACGTTTTAAAACTGGGCCAATGGGTCAAATCGGCGTATCCTATAGCTTAACTAAAGGGAAAAAAATTGACAAATGAGTCGAAACTCACTAAAGTCTATTAAATAGTGTTAACTGCAGACGGACAGGCCTAAATGGCCTGTTTGAACTCATATTTAACTTGAGGACATTATTAAAAATTCTAATTAACGAAACATCGATTTTGTTACTTTTAGACACTTTGTGCTTGCCCATGCTTTATCCCAACTCAACATATACAGAGTAGTATTGATTAGCTGTAAGATCATACCTGGCATATCTCTTGCGCTTTCTCAACCCAATTTTTACTTTGACAGATAATGATGATATAGTCTTTGGACTCCTTGAACAGGTTGTACAGATATTCATTACTGGATATTCTGGCCTCAGCAATTGCACATCCAGAACTGAGCTGAAAGTGTGAATGTTTTATATACTTAAAGTGTTAGATAAATGACTTTTTTTTTTTTTTGGAAAACTTGGCATCAGAAACATTTTTTATAATCCTGTCAACATATGGCCAAACTTACAAGAGAAAGAAAGAGCTGCTCAAAGAAACCAGAAGGTGAAATACTTTCAAATCCATGCAGAATCCCTTCCCTACAAAGAACAATACGCGTTTTTTCGTTTTCAAATCATGGTGTCATAACATATCAGGATTTTCATGAAGTTAATGAAACTGTGCTACTTACACAGATAAATCCTCGTAGTATAGTGGTGACTGTTTAACAGCAGGTATTGGTTTTGCAGTTTCCCAAAGTTCTCGCCACAAATTACCTAATTTCATAATAATCACTCATCATAAGATTACTGCATTGAAAATAATAATAAATAATTTTAATCCTATAAGCTTGAGATGTGTAGACCTGCTTTCCGCATACGAACACTCAGGTGTCCTCTTGATGGCGAAAGATTCCCATCGTCAGATTCTTTAGTATCATCGTCCGTTAATGATTCTGTCCAATCAGGGGGTGAGTGCCATCTAATGAAATCCTCTAAAATGCAACCTGGATTTGCAGCCTAAAACATGACACACAAAAATACAAAAACTTAGCTACCAAATATATATCTGATGTAAAGAATCCATTCTTGTTATAAAATCACCTTGAAAGCCTGCATATCCGAAAGAAGCTGAGAGCATCCCGCACCAACGCTGAAAATATTGAAAAAGTTAAAGATTTGTCAGCAAATTATAGTTCATTCATCTAATATTACAGAATAAGCACATCTAGACGCGAAAGTTTTGCAATATTAAAAAATAACAACTCAATGTCAACTTTGAAGTTTGAAATGAACAAGTTGCGCTGACCTTCCGGTACGTAAAACAAATTCCTCTGTTTCTTTAATAACGTCTTCCGTGAGTAAAGGCCCTTCCTATTAACCAACAAGTGAAAATAAATTAACAAGAGAGAAAAAAGGTGATTTTCCAATGACTAGTTACTTGGAGGATAAATATGATCAAACCTGCAAAACAGGAGTATACACAGGTTCACCGGTATCCAAAAGTGTCGTGTTCTCAACCTGTTTATCTGCTCCTAATCGAAGCACAAGTTCACCAGAGCTATCTTTTGCATACACAAGAGGGATTTCCGTATTTCCTCCAGGAGGTGACTTGTCAGCTTTATTTTTAGCTTGCTTTAAAACAGCTTCTAATGATTCGGTGACAACAGCACGTCGTCGTTTCCTAGATATACAGCAATTTATAACCTGCAACTGCTGATATAACAAGCAGGAATTTAAATCAGGAAATTTATCTTCAGGGATTCCAGGAATATGTTGTCCTTCACTCCATAGCCTTCTCAACTGGACAAAATATAAGTATTTAGGTACTGTCCCTACGCAATACCAACATATTATAGGTTTGAAAAAAGAAACTAATAATCACAGTATGACTATGTAAAATACATTTAAGCTGCCCTTAATAATTTGCTTAACTGCATTCAATTTGGAATGATTTCTGTTTGTGTAACTAACTTATTTTTTAAGCTTGAGAAAATCGACAAAGTTTCATTTTTTTTTATTTAAAGTGATTACGTACTAATAAATATGCAATTTTTACAAAACTAGTAATTATTATATCAAAACTCAAGATGCATATGCCGTTTTATATATTATCAGATAACTAGAGGGAAACTCACTTCTTCGACCACCCGGGACCAAAACAATGCCATTTTCTTCAGAGTTCTTAAGCTTCCAATGGCTTCAGCCAGCTCTGTAACAAAGTTATCGGGAGGAGCACCATGAAGCTCTTTGGCAAAATTCGTAATGCTCGTATACGTTTCAAAGAGGGGCCCAGTCTTCCTTCGAGAAAGATTTCCTTCTGCAAACATCTTGCAAGGATTACAATAAGTGAATTGAACTATTATCATCAGGGACTACAATAAATTAAATCAATCGATATATACATATATATATATATATATATATAGGTAAGAGTTATTTGCAGAACTCATTATTAGCGTAGAACTCTGCAGAACTATTTTAAATTAATCTGGACCATTTATTTCTCTAATCAATGGTTATTAAAGCTTGTGGCAAAATCGTAATATATCATATATCATATTACATTAAATATTTTGTTAAAAGGGCAACAAAGGAATTTCATTTTAGCCATTTACCTTAACCGTCTGTGATATAATGCAAATGAGAAGTAGGTTTAAGAAATTCATAGCAGGCCTCTTAAAACCTATCTACGCCGCTTCGCTTCATCTCTCTAATCTTTCATTTGAAAAAAAATTGTGATTCAAAAACCATCTAACATCTTAATTGTGATTCAAAAATTGTGATTCAAAAACCAATTCCGATCTATCACTTTTGATGAAGATAATACTAAATCTGAATGAAAGTACGCTTGCACCACTACCCTTTTTTTCGAAGAATTTAATACCGAATCCGGAGAAGGACGAAGACGGCGCATAGGACAACTGCTGAACGAGATTGGTGATTTAATAATCTTGTAAGTTTCCTTCTTGTACTATTCTTTTAATTCGATTTTCAAAAATAGAACAGGAATTTTTATAATGATTTCAAAATAGGTTCGATGGTCTCTTAGTTATTTTACTAATTGTAATTAAATCTTCTACCCCATTCTTGGTTATTATTATTTTGAAATGTTGACATGTTTTTTTTTTGTTATCATTGGTAATAAGAAGATATGATTATTTTTAAATCATTATGTAAGTTTTTTTCTTGTTTCTGTACCCGAACTCTAAATTTTAGCTTAATATTACCATGATTTTATAGAACTCATTTTTAATATTACTAAGACTTTTGATATCAACATCTAAGATGGCGTTCCAGTAATTCTTTATTAGAAAAAATGCTACCAACATTTGCTTTGGTATTTTTGATAATCCGCAATATACGACTTTGTAATAAGAATAGAAACAAAGATGCCATTTCAATATATTGTCTAGGCATGAAGTTTTGGTATATACGAAAGTGTAACTGAGTGGTTTTAGATCTAGATTGGCGCAACATTTTTTCTATAAATGTTCAATTATGGCTCGCAAACCAAATGTGCATTGCATCATGCATAAATGTCTGATTAGTCTTGGGGAGTGGGCCGGGTGTAAGTCAGGTAATGATTTTGACGGGAAAGCGCATTGTGCATTAATGTTTTTGAAAAGCGTGCATTGATGTTTTCAGTTGTGGAAAAATCTTTTTAAAATACGTGCATTGATGTTTTCAGCTCTGGACATATATTTTTTGAAAGGTGCATTGATGTTTTTAGTTTAATATGTTTTTGATCGCGTGCATTGATGTTGTCAGCTCTCGACATATATTTTTTGAAAGGTGCATTGATGTTCTTAGTCTAAATATATGTTTTTGACCGCGTGTGTTATAAGATATAACAAGTCTTTTTTGTTTGTTTGTTTCAGTGAGAATGGCTCAACCATAAAAAAGACGCGTGTGACGAAGATGATCAACATATACACTTATGTTCTCGAAAGGCGTGTACTTATGTTCTTGAAGAGTGCATGTTTGTTTTTAAAGAGTGTACTCATGTTTTTACCCATGTTTTTGAATGAAATGTGTCTATCTTTAAGAAGATACATTTATATATGAATTGTATTTTTTTTGTGTATACTATCTATATTTTTATTTAGTTATAAATTTAGAAGTTACATGTATGTGTTTATGTTTTTGGTTATGATTTTTAAAGATCAAAAGATATACACTTAAAACATATATGCAATAAATAATTTTAACAAAACAATTTTGGTGTCCAAACAATTTAAAAAAATATATATGTACTTTATTTTTCTTAGAACATCAATGTAAAAAAAAATTTGAAATTATAAAAATTAAGAAAATTTAAAAGACGTTTTTAATTAAAAAAATTCAAAAACAAATTGAAAATGTGTATTACTATTTTACCCTTTTGAATTAATTAAAATATTTAATAATACTAATTTCTTATTGGTCCAAAATAGTTCTGCAGAGTTCTGCACTTAAAATGAGTTCTGCATATAACTCGCCCCTATATATATATATATATATATATATATATATATATATATATATATATATATATATATATATATATATATATATATATATATATATATATATATATATATATATATATATATATATATATATAATATATATATATATTGAAAAACGCCTTATACTCTCAATGATTTTTTAACATGCCTCAAATTAAAATGTTGAGAAGGTAATCTATACAGCCAAACAAAGTTACTATGTCAAAATGATGACATGGAAATAACTTTATCTTTCCATAGTGCTCATATACCTGTTACCTTAAGGCTGCAGATTACGTTTTTTAGATTTTCATTTATTTGACTTTTATTTGCAAAACTACGTCGGAATTTTGGACAAAAAACCGATATACCTGGATTCTGCAGTGACTTGATAAAAGACATTACTTTTTCATCACGACCGAACTCAAGAGAAAATTTATCATCTCTATCCCCCACCACAAACGACTTTACAGCGGATAAGCTCAAACCAGATCTCTCCTTCACAGGTGAAGAATCTCTTGATACTATTATCAGATCCTTCATTGACTTTATAACTTTTGTGGTCCTGTGCAGTGGTATTAAACATATTCAACATATGGTTTGCAATTTCACAAAACTTGCAAATGAGCTAGATAGGTATAAAACGAAATGAACTTACTCAACACCTATAGCCAGCTGCCTTAGCACAGACGCAGGTGGTATGATATCGCTATTCACCTCATCGGAATTGGGTGAATCGTCTTCTTTTTCCTATAATATATGCAATTTTTTTACAAAAAAGTAAATACACAACCAATTGAATTCATTAAATTTAGTCACATGATACAAAAAACAAATGACGGGAAGCACGACAAGCTACATGTATTTTTCGCACGCAAAATACAGATATTAACAACTTTTGGGCAACCATGGTTTCCAACCTTTTGGCCAATTAATCCACGGGGTTTGAACCCACCGCCACAAAGACTCAAACCTAGTAAAGCCCTCTCAGGGTTGATATTAACAACTTTTGTCCAACCCATATGCACTCAAAACACGACAAATTTTTTGGTATAACAAGATACATATACAATTTGCGTCATCGTGCTCTACAACAACTTAAGATTCATGTACATGAACATGTTACCTTTAGATAAGGAGTCCCGATTGATATGTAAATGTTTCCATCAAAAATCGGAAACGACATTTTTATGTTGTTTTTCAGTTTTTCTATTTTGTTTTTATATAGAAAATCTCCCTGGACTCCTTTTATTCCTAAATCTTACTTTTCCAACCTTTCCTGCGAAAAACCAAAACCACAATAAGCATAATCATAGATACAACATCATTAAACATATAAATAAAGTTATAGCTCATAAAGATTTACCTCCGGGTACGATCAAATCGTTAGACGATCGTTCCGGATGATATCGGTGATATTGTACAAGAATCAATGAATCATGTTAGGATTTAGGTAAATGAGATATGGAGATATATAAGGAGTTCAAATTTAGTAAATGAAATTTCAGGTTTCTAAATATAGATGAGTGATTCTTGGAAGAAATAGAATCCTAGATTCGTGGAGGTTGTCCGATAATTTTTTTAGTATCCGTTATTTTTGGAGGTAAACTGGTTTGGTTTTTTAAGGGAAATCTTGAGGCCAAAAACACATAATTTTACTGCGTCTGAGAGTGTTAAATTAGCACAAGTGAAGATTGATTGAATTGGCTCCAATTTTTAATTTGATTACATTTTGTTTGTAGGTTAATAAATAAATATTGAGAAAACACAGAAAAAAACAATCGCGGGGATAGCTCAGTTGGGAGAGCGTCAGACTGAAGATCTGAAGGTCACGTGTTCGATCCACGTTCACCGCATTTACTTTTTTATTTTTGACTGGCTTTTACTTTTTTAATTAAAGCCCATTTAAACCATGGGCCTATATCATTCGTATGCTGTCTGGCTCATTTGACACATTTCATTCAATTATTTTACACATTCATTTGACAAATTTCATTCAATTTAGAAGAAAGTTAACAACCCAATATTGCCCTATTCACTTATGAGTTCCTTAATATAGTATACAACCACTTACACTTTACTTATCTTTTAAAAAACTCACTTCTCATCACTCTTTTTAATAATTAAATATCTCATAAAATGGTAAATCGTCAAACGACAAATATACATCATTGCGATGATAATGAAATTATCTTTCTAACGAAGGGCACATGTATAAACTTCGACGAATTTTTTTCCTGAGAAAATCAAATATGATTCATATCACGAATCATATACAATTTCCTAGAATCATATATGATTTCAGAAAATCATATATGATCCGTGATACGAATCATATATGATTTTCCCAAACAAAAAAAGTTCGTCAGAAGTATATACATGTGCCCCTCATTAGAAAGATGATTTAATTCTCGTTGTGATGGTATGTTTTGTTTTGCGTAATGATTAACGATTTGTAAGATATTTATGTTTAAAAGAAAGTTGGTAAATAAAAAAGATGGAGGGCCAAGATTAATATATTCGGTATATGCTAAAATGAAGTGTACATTGAACTTTTGTCATTCACCTATACTCGACGCACCCTGCGCATAATTGCGAAAATTACCAAACGGCAAATAGTTAAGAGTATGGTAATTCTCCCAATGGATGAACCGCTAACCAAGTGACTCGATCGGGTTAACCCGATGGTCGAATAAGGGATCTGGGTTAACCCGGTTGCTGAATCAGTGACCAGGTGACTCAATCGGGCTGACCTAGTGGTCAAAACCATGCACCAGTGACTCCACCGCCTTGGCCCGGTGGTCAAATCCGTGACCCGGTGACTCGACCGGGTTAACGGTGGTCGATCCACTGACCCGATGACACGACGTTGTTGAATCGGTGGTCGATCAAATGACGCGATGACTCGATCGGGTTGAATCGATGGTTAAACCCGTGATCCGATGACCCATTTGAGTTAACCGGTGGTCGATGGTGTAACTCGGTGATTCGACCGGGTTGACCTGATAGTCAAACCCATGGCCAGAAATATTATGTGGAAAATCAGTGTTCAAATATATATATGGAAATTTTGAAAATTTTTAACAATTCACATACGTCCTTTACATATACAGTAAAGAGAGATAGAGATAGAGATAAGCAACATAGGTGCCGAGTGTGGCACGGGCTACACCCGTTTTGATGTCACGAAGTGCAAAAAATTTTAAAATGTTGTTTTTATGGTTTGTGCAACCTCCAAAAAATTTTGTGCTACCTTAATTTCTTATTGTATAAATTCAATTAGCCTAAAAAAACATTTGTGCAACACCCCGTTGAAAATTCTGACTCCGCCCCTGGAGATAAGTATGATTTTCGAATAACATTTGTATCAAGGTAAAATAATTTAACTTTGTTGAAATAGTAAAAAAAAACGATGATATAAAATAGAGAGACGATATGCACACCACACAAATTGATACACCCGACATAATCACGTATGTGATGCATATTATACAACACCACATATGTGTTTTTGTGATGTACACAATCAATTCCCATATAAATAGATCAAAGCTGATGTTATACTTTGCCAGATAAGTCACAACTTTTAGTCAAAAAAAGACAAGTCACAACTAATATGGTTTAAAGTTAGCCATTTTTAAACAATGATTCAATTCTATTACATTGTCAACTCACACTATATCAAATTACTTGATATTTCTTTTCTAACCTACAATTTCAAACATCAACAAGCTGCTTCACATTCATGGGAACCACATACTCTTGTGTACCATTGTATAAGAGGTCTACAACTATGCTTGCAACATATTCCGTAGGATGGTAAAGATCCCAAAAAACATGGTCTTTCCTGTTCAAGCAATAAGTCGATGTTGGAATACACGGCGCGTCCGCGTTTAGGTTCCCAAGTCCGCAACAAGCTTCTTTTATATCCGTAATCCCTATAATCAAACATGATATATTATCATCTCAAACAATAAGAGCTTGTGTCTGCTAAAAAGTTTCAAGTTGGTAAAATGATGCCTAAATATAATACCATAAGTTTTAGGATCCTGAAAGACGTTAGTCATGGCACCATATAAATCAAAATAGACATAGTTTATGTCTAGTAATTGTGACTTCAATTCTTGTAGCATAATCTTTAGCCCTTCGTTATACCTAGTCGACCAATAGTTTATTTCGACATTACATTCACCCGTTCTATTCATCTTTCTTTGAACCGGGCAACAACCAATAGCCCCAACTCCAGGCACCACCATTTTCCGCGCACCCAATCCATACAACATCTACATTAAATTCACATGCACATTCACAAAAATCAATCAAAATGACCTATTACATACATTTGCAAGTTGCAAAATATTATTCACATAAGGTCATTATACCTTGAGCAACCCTTTGAAGGTGGACACCATGAGATCGACATACTGTTGTGGTGTGTATTGTTTAGATACGAGAGAACCAGCATTGAAATATGAAAACATATCGTTGCTTCCGATAACAATGAGGAATATAGATTTGGATAGGTGCATTTGGGCATTAGATTGTCCAAGTTGCCTGACCAATTTGTTATGTACCGAAGAAAAGTATTCCACTTGTTGTCCTAATGAAATATATTGTACCTGCAGACATCAAATATAGATTTAATAAGCTTATTTGAAAACCAATCTGCGGGGATAGCTCAGTTGGGAGAGCGTCAGACTGAAGATCTGAAGGTCACGTGTTCGATCCACGTTCACCGCATTACTTTTTTAGTTTTATTTTTGTGTTTCAATGTTACATGTACTTACAAATGATGCACCAGTTCCGTTGAGTATTCCACACCCACCAGATGCAAAGCTGACTCCAGTGGTTGGCGGTGTCGAACCAAACAATGATAGATATGGTGGTGATGTTGGTAATTCGATTTTTTTTGCTGGCAAAACAAATTATTACATTTAGACTAACAAATGACCACATATAATTGAACTACACACTCGTAAAGTTATAAAAATATATGATTAGGTAAGTAATTTGTCATTGTAGCAGATTAAGTTACACATACACATACATACCAAGAAAATCAGCAGCATTCTCGCCATTAGAGAATCTTCCCGTAGATCTTCTATTAGCATAATCGATACCATTGTGTGGAAAATTGGCCTTTGCAACCGAAAGTGGCAAGTAATTATTATTTCCGACGTCCACTAACGAGTCCCCCAACACATAAACACCCGGTACTACAGCAGCCTGAGCTTTGCACACACTTATTCTTTGCCCCATAAACACAAGAACAGACACCAATAATAATGCCATTGTTGCACCGGCCATTGTTCGTGTGTGCGATGATGGGAAGGTGGAATAGAGATGGGGTTAATTTATAGTGTTATGAAATGCTGGTGTGAATGACTGGACGATTTGTTACGTGGTTGCATGTTTGATTGAGTGTACGTATAGTTGTAAACCCGTTGTTTGTGGTATGGGTGTGCACTTGTGCATGGCTGTAAAGCTTAGACCGTTTACTTACGGGTGATTTTTTTCATTTTTTTTATAAATTCGTCAAACATTGGAATATAATAATTTGAAGATTTGGTTCTTTTATTCAAGTTTAAAGATTTTGTTGGAATATAATTATAAAGATTTTGTTTGTTCTTTATTTAGAAAGTATGCCCCCAAAAAGGTTTGTAACTAGTTTACGGAAACTAACTGTTTGAGAAAAACCTAGAAACAAATTTCTATATCGAGCTATGGAACGCGTAAACATGAAGAAAAGACTTTTTGTAACGTTTTTTTGTGACATACATAAATGTTGCAATTTGGCGACATATAAGGGGCGGAGGGGATGGCAGGGACGGGGTCAGAAGAGTCTCGTGGGTCTCCGTGATATTTATAGATTTTAATGTTAATTTTTTTAAAAGATATCGATCTTTTCCAAATGAATTTTAAATACACTAGAAAATGTGATTCAAGTCTTATTTAATGTGTCAACTTAAAATAAAAAAAAAAATTATCTTTTATAAATTATGATATAGAAAATATAATACACCCGATCATATATAATCTTAACTTCGTGTCTAAAATGAGGTGATACGGTTTATTCTTTAAAAAATAAAGCAAAGTAAAAAATTGGCAAACCAACAAGTGAATATTTGTTTCTTTCACTAAACAAATTTCAATAAGAGAACCATCCGATTAACAATTTAAATCATCTAAATAAAATATTTAATGTCCTTTATTAGTTAATTTTCATTGATGTTGTGTCTAGAATCATTCAATCAATAATTTAAATCATTTGAATAAGAAACACTAATATGAATAGAATACTATAGTAATTGCTTAATTTCACTATTATGATGTTATTTGCTTAATTACTTGTTTGCCAATTCTTCTAATTCAGTGGTTTTAGTCAATTGATAAAATTTTAATCTAATTTTTATAATGCAAAACTCAAAATAGATACTTTTTAATAAATAAATTAATAGCAAATATTCCCTTGATTTTTTTTTCTAAAAAAATCTAAAAAATTTATTAATTGGTAAAAGTTTTTTTTTAAATCGATGGAGAAAAATAAATTTAAGATTATAGATGTCAAATTTTTGGAAAAAAACTTAAAATAAGAGGAGGTAATAAAATGAAGGTATATTCTTGATGGAATCGTTATAGCTAATGAAAGAGATGGGTTCTTAAAAAAAGCACATAAAAAAGTTTATTATATAAAGTCCACTTTGAAAAAGCTTATGATAGTATTAAGTGGGGGTTTCTTAAAAGATATAACAAAGCGTATGGGATTTGGCAACAAATGTTGTAAGTGGATTCAGAACTGTTTGAACTCAGCATCTATGTCTGTTTTGGTGAACGGGTCTCCAACGGAAGAGTTTGGCTTCGAACGGGGAGTTAGACAATATGACCCACTATCTCTTTTTTTATTCATTTTAGCGGTCGAGGGCCTAAATGCTATCGTTCGTGAGGTGGTTTCGAAGGATGTCTTTAAAGGGATTGAGGTTGGGAGTAAAAGAGTCGTGGTGTCTCACATTTACAATATGCAGATGACGCGATTTTCTTCGGGGAGTGGCATAAATAAAATGCAAGGGCGCTATTGTGCATATTGAAATGTTTTGAAGAGGTATCGAGTTTAAGGGTGAATTTTAACAAGAGCAAGTTATACGGATTTACGGTGGATTCAAACAAAGTTGTAGAAATGTCGAGATGGATGAGATGTAGTGTAGGAGAGTTTCCGTTCACATATGTGGGTTTACCTATTTGTGAGTGTTAGCCTCAAAATATTAAGTCAAACAAGAATGTTCGGTCATAGGTTTTAATTGTAATATTTATTAGAACGTTGTAATAGTTAGTTAAAATAGTCGTGACATTACGGGCTTGATGGTTACCCGGCCCAAAACATATATAGTCCATTAGAGAGCCCGCATGTGGGTGGACTATATAAGCACCCTCCTAGCATGTTAGGAGGGTGGATGATCTCATTATTCTTAATATAATTTCACAAGTTAATCATCTCTCTCTCTACTTTCTCTCACTACTTTCTCTCTCTAAATTTCATATCTTTTCCATCTCATTTCTTTAATCTATCATCATATTATTAGGGACAACAATTGGTATCAATCGCCCTGGGGTGGATTCGTGTTTAGTTTGTGGTTATCATTTTTTATTTCGTGTGATTTTCATCTTAAAATCATCTCGTATAAAAAAAAATTGTGTTTTTGAGCTCAAAATCTTCATACAAATTGCCTACAAAGTTGTGGTAGGAATTTGTGTTACTCATTTTGGTTATTTTCACGAAAAAATTGGAAGTTTTGGCTTGATTTTTGGGTAAAAATTCGTCATTTGTAGTTTTTGGTTACACTATTCGAAATTTGAAGTGTTTTTAAGTCGGGAAACTAGGGTTTAGAAATATTCCGAATTAGGTGGGAAATAGTTATTCCGACTTGAGTGTCTGAAAGGGGTATTCCGAACTAGGTCCAGGTTGGGTTTCTTCACATTCCGGATAAGGTGGTGTTTCTTTGTATTCCGAATAAGGTTCAGATCTCGATCCCGAACTAGGTGAGAAACTTGTTTTCTGAACTAGGTGAAAAAGTGTGTATTCCGAATTAGTACCAGGTTTGGATTCCGGATTGAGTGTGTATTTGTGGATTCCGAATTAGTTCAGATTTCATCAATTCCGAATTAGATCAGAACATCTCCGATTCCGAATTAGTTCAGAATTTCATCAATTCCGAATTAGATCAGAACATCACCGATTCCGAACTAGGTCAGTGATTAACAGATTCGAATTAGATCATTCCCTCACATATTCCGAACTAGGTTTTGATCACATATTCCGAACTAGGTTTTGATCACATATTCCGAACTAGGTTTTGATCACACATTCCGGACTAGGTTTTGATCACATATTCCGAACTAGGTTTTGATCACATATTCCGAATTAGGTGTTGAATACATATTCTGAACTAGGTGTGCATCATGGATTCCGGATTAGCTTTGCAACGTGGATTTCGAATTAGGTTAAGTTCATTGGATTCCGAATTGCTCTTTGAAGATTTATTCCGACTTATTCTACAAATTTTCAAAAACGTGATTTTGAAAATTTTAAACAATCGTGTGATTTTTTCGCTTAAGAATTTTTGGTTTCATACGAAGACATTGTTTGGGGTTTTCACACCATTTCTTGAAGTTTCAACCACAATCTACTCACAACAACATCTACTTAAGATACTATTCACTTCACTTCATTCTTGAGATGGATTCTACTACTGAATATCGTGTTACTAATAACAACATCATGGTGGCGGGTAACAAAGAGAGACCACCAATGCTTGTAACTGGTAGATATGCACAATGGCAATCACGATTCCTTCGATATCTTGACACCAAACCCAATGGTGATGTTCTTCGACGTTGCATCAAAGAAGGACCTTATACTCCCACTACAATCACCATTCTTGCAATTCCAGCAACCGACTCGACAACCGGTTCCGATGAGCAAACAATTGAGGAAATATATGAGAACACTTCGAAAGAGAAACGTGCTTGGATTGATGCAGAAAAAGAAGCAATCTATTTGATTTTAAGTGGGATTGGGGATGATATTTACTCAACGGTTGATGCATGCTCTACTGCTAAAGAGATGTGGTTTGCCATTGAACGCTTGCAACAAGGAGAATCACATAACAAGCAAGATGTCAAAACTAACTTGTTCTGGAACTTTGGTAAGTTTACTTCATTGGATGGGGCATCAATTGATTCATATTACTCAAGGTTCTACAAGATGATGAATGACATGACAAGAAACAATTTGCAAGTCTCCACCATGCAAGTCAATGTGCAATTTCTACAACAACTTCAACCTGAGTGGACACGATTTGTAACTTTGGTGAAACAACAAAGTAAGTTAGACGAGGTCAACTATCACACGCTTTTTGAAATTTTGAAACAATTTCAGAATGAGGCAAATGAACTTCGAGCTGAAAGGATAGCAAAGACTGCTAATCCACTTGCTTTGGTGTGTACCACTCAACACACTCAAGATCATCGCTCTCGTGCTCCAAAGTCATACTCCACTACATCATCCTCACCAAGGTACTTGATATGAGTGATTTTACTCATATCATTTATATCTAAAAATGAACAATAAATGCATATAATCAATGAAAATGCCTTGTATATGTTTGTTTGTCGTTCCATGTGTGTAGGTACCGAAGTTCGTGAAAACCGGTAAAAACGACACGAGATTGAAAGAAAGATCGACAAAGCCAAAGTCAAGCTCGTTTTTAGCGGATTTAATCTAAGATGAAGTTTATTGGGCTTGTGGGTCCCACTTATGATTAATGGGCCCAAAAGCCCATTTGAGAAGATATATTATTTACCATTGGGCTTAAAAGCCCACAAAGGGACCAATTTGTATGATTGGGACGGATGAGTATATTTGGGCTTTAAGCCCAAATCTTTTCACAAGTAAATGGAAATGGACGATTTTTATATTGTCTTTGAGAATGGACGACTAAAGTTTAAGAAGATAAACGTTTATTGGTCAAACATAAATATTTACTCACACACACGTTTCACACCAACCCACACATCCTGTTATTCTTCGATACTACCTATGCACCTTTTTCCTTTCATCATCTCTCTCCCAAAACAGATAACCAGACCACTATTGCCCAAACAGTAAATTCACCAAAGACGGATTTAATTAAACACTTTGATGACCCAAGTTCGTTGTACACAAAGATCGAGTGAATTTGAGACGTTTTGCTTTGATTTGGACAATCGATTTGAATTGATTTCGGTTTTTAAACTAAAATTAAATTCTACAAATTAAACCTAAGTACATGAATCGTTCCCCATTACTCTATTTAAAAGCAATAATTTAAAACTAAATTCAATTAAACTATTTCTAAAATTAAACTATTAAAAATTAAATAAAAACTTTAACTTTATAATCAAATTTACTTTTTTACTAATAAAATTTTTTATTAAAACTAATTAAACTAATTTAAAACTACTAAAGATTTTTAATTATAATTAAATCTATTTAATTAATAACTAAAACATTTTTATCAAAACAAAATCTATTTCCTTCTTAAAAATTATTTATTTAAAAACAAAATTAATTTAAATCTACTTAGTTTAAAAACTAAATTTCTAAAATTAATAAAACTTTTTTTTATTTTGTCTTTATATATTTATTTTTATTTATTTGTTTATTTTTAAAACTTTATAAAAAAATAGAATTTAGTAAAACTAGTATCAAAATTTACTAAAAATGAAAAAAAAAACTTGTATTTAAATCTACTAAACAAATCTGACAGCCTAATTAAAGAGCCTATATTAATAACCTATTCCGTAATTAAACCAAAAAGGACAACTAGACGAGATGGTTAAAGTGTTGGGCCCATGACCAGGAGGTCATGGGTTCGAGTCCGCCTATGGACATTATTTTTGGATGATTATTTTTTTCTTTGGAAAGTAAACTTTATAAAATGTCACAGGAGTGACTTTTGTGAAGACTGATAGAAATCAGTATTTGAACCATCAAACCAGTTGTGTCTGATGGCTTTTGTGATCAACAAAACTCAGCAAAAGCAAGTCTAGAACAAATTAGCTAATAATAAGCAAGTAAGAACTAAACATTCAGCAAATCTAATACAAAACTCAGCAAAATCAGAATCAAGAACAAGTTAATATCAGATTTAGCAGATTTAACATGACAGTAATATTACCTTATTAGTTTTGAAGGAAAACTGATAAATCTCACAAACTAGCAGACTAATTCTATCAAAACAGATATTCAAAAACATAGGCATCAATATATCAGCAATATAAATCAAGTTCTAAGCAAATTAGACAGCAATACAAAGCTCCTAACAAACATATATCAGCATGCCAAATCAGATTCAGCATACTATGCCAAAAGTAACATCTAAGATATAAAATCACAGATTCTGAATATCAATACATTAAGAGCTAGTTGAATTCATTCATATAAACACATAGAGCTTAAAACAAACAGATTTATCAAAACAGATTCTAAAACTTCTTAAAAAACTTACTTAGACAATTCAGTTATACCCAAAATCCCTTATAACATATACAAACTTACTGATATTTAAAACTTAACTCTAAACGAATCAGATTCTAACTTTCAGTTAAAACATTTTATCCAAATCTTACACTAAAATCCAATCAGTAAGCATATCCAAACATTAAACAGGCAGGCAAATAATATCAAATATTAATCTAAAACATGATAACACAATCTTTAAACTAAATCATATAGTTATTTAAAATAATTAAACAGAAAAGAAACATGAATATTGAAAAAGAGTTGAACCTTTTGAAGACAACCTTTGCAACGAAGAGATGCGCTGAGCATTCTTTTAACCCGAATCTACTACTCCATTCACCATCCTAACTAGAACCACTATTATTTGGCCAGATTCACTGCTTATTATTCGAACCAATTTATAACTTTCCAGTGGGGAAAGTTTTATTCCCAAATTTCATTTAATCATTCCATTAAGCTATTGAAAAGCTTAATGGAATAATTTTCATAAATAATATCATGATAAGAGAAAAGTAGAATAAATGCAATTTTATTAACAGTAAACTTGAAGAAGACAGATTAAAATAAAACTCACTTTTATTAATTTCCAAAACTGAATACAATACTGTAAAAAAGAAATTACATAAACCCTACACATAAATTGACATTATAACTTTAAATAAAAAATGGGATGATAAATTACAGGGAAATAGGGGGTTTTTATAGCGAAGGAGAGGGGTGTGGGTTGTTGGTGATGATCGATTCTGAGCCATTGGATGAGTATCTCGCATCCTCTCTCCTGTTTGTTTTGATCCAAAGGTGGAAAAGCATCCTCCATCACACGGATCGCCAGCGTGTACAAGAAGTGTACTTCTTGTGCTAGTTTGGTGGTGAGGTGGATGACTCTTATTGGTTGATCTTTGATGATGAGGTGTGAGGACCAATCAGGTGATAGCTTTTGATGAGAAAGAGCGCCACGTCACCTGGAACAACCATCTCCTTGCTTCTGATATTCTTGGGAATTAATTCCCAAGCGTGTGGCTTCACTTGCTTGAAAAAGCCCTAATTTTTTTTATTGAAATTAGGGTTTAGGCAATAGTGGTCTGGTTATCTGTTTTGGGAGAGAGATGATGAAAGAAAAAAGGTGCATAGGTAGTATCGAAGAATAACAGGATGTGTGGGTTGGTGTGAAACGTGTGTGTGAGTAAATATTTATGTTTGACCAATAAACGTTTATCTTCTTAAACTTTAGTCGTCCATTCTCAAAGCCCATATAAAAATCGTCCACTTCCATTTACTTGTGAAAAGATTTGGGCTTAAAGCCCAAATATACTCATCCGTCCCATTTACACAAATTGGTCCCTTTGTGGGCTTTTAAGCCCAATGGTAAATAATATATCCTCTCAAATGGGCTTTTGGGCCCATTAATCATAAGTGGGACCAATAAGCCCAATAAAATTCATCTTAGATTAAATCCGCTAAAACGAGCTTGACTTTGGCTTTGTCGATCTTTCCTTCAATCTCGTGTCATTTTTGCCGGTTTTCACGAACTTCGGTACCTACACACATGAAACGACAAACAAACATATACAAGGAGTTTTCATTGATTATATGCATTTATTGTTCATTTTTAGATATAAATGATATGAGTAAAATCACTCATATCAGTACTCCACTACATCCTCCTCACCAAGATACTCCACTTCATCTAAGTATTCTACTCCCACACGATCACGAGACAAAGAACCAAGAGCACCATCACCATCACCTGAGCCATCATCTGAAGAGGACAGTGATGAAGAACTAGCTCTGAAGGATAAGGAGATGAAGCAACAAATTGCTTTCATTATGAAGACCTACAAGAAAATCTTCAAACCCACCAACAACAATCTTCGAACATCATCAAATACAAGGAACCAATATGTTGAGAGTCCTCGAAGGTATGACACACGTCAACGTGATGAAAGTCCTCCTAGGTATGATCGACGTAATCCAACACATGTTGAGGGTTCTGCACGGTATGATCGACAAACTGCTAAGTATGATGCTCAGAGGATTGCTACTGTTGCTGGGAATAAGGAAACTGTTGGTACTCAAGTAGTTCAACAAAGTGGGATTCAATGCTTTAATTGTCAAGGCTATGGGCATATGGAAAAGGAATGTAGGAAGCCGAAACGGGTTAGAGACTCTGGCTATCATAAGGAAAAGATGCTGTTTGCAAGAATATGGAAGCTGGGGTTAAATTGTCGGCTGAGGAAGGAGCAATGCTTGATGATACTGATGATGAAGCCTCCGATCAAGAACTTGAAGCACATTACTTATACATGGAAAAGGTTGAAGAAGTTCTCAATGTCACTGAAGACGACAATGGTCCTATCTTTGATACTGAGCCAATCGATAAGGTACACACTGAAGAGGAATATAATGTGTTTTGTAATATTCATGAGCATTCTGAGCTACCCAAAGCCATTAATGACACATGTATGATGGAAACGGTTGATTGCAATACCACACCCGATTCATCAGACATGTGCAATAATGAGTCTGAGGATGATCAACATGCAAATGAGTATGATGATGACGAGGAGCGTATTGCGCTTGCTAATTTAATTGCTTCTTTGCAAAAAGATGTCAAAGAAACTAGAAAGAGTCAAAAGCAATTTAAGAAGGAAAACGCTACGCTCACTCAAAATTTTGAAGAATGCAAAGCTGCTCTAATTAAATCTAGTGAGATCATTGATAGCTATAGAGCTCAGCTTCTTCAAAAGACCAATGAGGTTGAGGGATACAAAGGGTGTTTAATTAATGTTAAAAAGGACGATTTTCAAGAGAAATATAACGAAACTCTTAAGCTTCTTGAACAAGAGAAATGTAATTATAACACCTCTTTGAGTACTGAACGTCACAAAACGTATCTTGCTACCACGAAATTCAATGAGCTAACTCAAGTAAATGGTTTTCTTCAAGAGGATAAAACTAAATTTGCTAATGAAAAGAAAGCAGTGGTTCAAAAAATGGAAAAGGATTTCAAAACTAAACAAGCGAATGACATCGAAAAAATGGTGGAACTTGAAACTTAACTTGATTTTTACAAGAAAATTGTTTACAAAACTAATCAATCAATTCAAACCATGAGAATGTTGGCACCTCGTTTGTTTTTCAAGGATAGACCTAGTTTTGTAAATCCTAAGTACCTTGAGCATGCTCAATTTGAGAATCAGCACTTATATCTTGATGAGTCCCAATGGACCGATCTTGATTGTCTTGTTGTTAGGCCCGATAGTGAAGAGACACACGATTTGGAAGAAGAGAGTAGACCCAAAAGTTAATAAAGAATTTGTTAAACCATATAATTATGCTTATGAAAACAGTCTTTATGGTCTTTTCAAACCGCAAACACAGAAAACTCGTGAGCAAATATTTTTCGAATGTGAACAAATAAGAATTAAATGGAGACAAGCTTTTGCCACTAAGAAAACTAATGTTTCAAAATTTATTGACTATTTTCCATATAAAGCTTCTGTAAGCAAGAGTAAGCAAGCACTTAGTATTCTCAAGAGTAACATTGAAAATTTCAAAAAGGTTGTTGATGATGACTAGAAAAAACGTGAACTTTTGAAAGGAGACAAAGAAATTCCTCACGATATAACTGTGCTTGTCAAAAGTATTTTGATTCCGCTTGCGGAAAGAACGCAAAAACATATTTTGGAATTTGAAACACTAACTAAGCAAGAAATTTTTGATGATTTGAAATATGTGGAATCTCTTGAACAAGAAGTGAACAACCATCAACCTGAAAGAGACGAGTTTTCTACAGCATATGATCTACTTTTACATGAATGTCTCTCAAAAGATATTATATGTGCTTATATTACATCTTGTGCTGATATTGATGAATATTCTGATGTTGCATGCAAATATCTTGATCAAGTTAAAGAATGTGAACGTCTTGAAACTGAGCTTTCGAATAAAGTTGACCAAAAAGAGTTTTCGTTACTTCAACATAGATATGATTATCTTCAAAAACATTGTCACTCACTTGAACTTGCTTTGCAAAAGAAAGTTGGCAGCTTTTCAAATGATACATCTTTAGAAGTAAAATTATCTGAGTCATGTCGATTATTAAACGAAAAAAGTCTTGATATTTCGGATTTGAAAGCTCAGTTACAAGAAAAAGACATAGCAATAGCAGAGTTGAAGAAACTCATTGTTAAGATGGGTGGGAAAGTTATGGAACCTAGCGTTAAGCAACCTGTTGTTAGACAACCCAATGTCTCTAGAGTGAATAGATCCTCTATCTTGGGAAAACCATCTGCTTTCTCAAATTCTTTGTTTGCAAAACCTGTGCTTGCCCCCAAGATGGATGGAAAGGAAAGGTTACCAGATACTCAACCCATAAGGAATGCTATATCACCAAGCGTTAAGCACAATAATGTGATTAAACCAGGGATGTATAGAATGACCACTAAACCCACAAACAAAGTTAGTCACTCACCTCAGACTTCTAGAAACACTAATATTCGTGTGTCTTCTACTACAGGAGTAGTCTCCACTGCTAGTGTTAGCCGGCCTCAGCTTAAGAGCACTCTAGTGAATGATAAGGTCTCGAAACACAAGAGTCAAGGGAAGATGAAGGAAGTAGAAGAACACCCTAGGAATTTGAATGCCTTTAAGAATAAAAAGTATGTAATCGCATGTAATGACGATTTGAATGATTTGAATGCTATGAATGTGAAATTTGTTTGTGTCAAATGTGGAAAGTGTGCTAACGCTAATCATTCTATGTGTGTTATGAATAATGTCAAAGGCGTAGAAACTAGAACTAAGAAGCAAGTTGCGATGCCTATTAGTGCTAGTAAACCCAAACAAAAAGTGAACCATTCTTGTGTAACCCCCACTAAGAAAAGTAATGCATCAGACTCCACCACTAAGAACCCTAGAAGCAGAATTAAGGAATTATATGAGTCTGCTAGCAAGTCTTAGAAATGGTGGTTTGCTAATCAATGTCCTCCAGGATATAAATGGATGCCTAAAGTTAGGACAGACAATGTGACAACGATTGTTAGTATGCCTTTAAATATTGCCAAGGACACTAATGATTCTACAATCACAACTACTGTGGTATCCAATTTAGCAAATGCTCCATCGTGTTCTAACTCTTCTGCAGGTGATACAAATAATTCTCTTCATACTGGACTCCGAATGCACGAAGCACATGACAGGGAATCTCAAGCTTCTAATTAACTTCGTGGAGAAGTTCCTGGGTATCGTCTGATTCTAAAATGATCAATTTGCACCGATCCTAGGATATGGAGATTTTGTTCAGGGGAATATCACGATCAAAAGGGTATACTACGTCGAAGGGCTCAATCACAATCTTTTCTCAGTTGGTCAATTCTGTGATGTAGATTTGGAAGTTGCTTTCAGAAAGAAGACTTGCTTTTTTCGTGATTATGATGGGAATGATTTACTCACCGGTTCACGAAATACCGATCTTTACACAATTTCACTACAAGACACAACTTCATCAACTCCAATTTGCTTCATGGCTAAAGCTTCAACGACTCAGGCATGGTTATGGCATCAACGTCTATCTCACCTCAACTTTGATACCATCAACTTGCTTTCCAAGAAAGATATTGTGAGAGGCCTTCCAATTTTGAAATTCATCAAAGATCATCTTTGTTCTTCTTGTGAGCTTTGTAAAGCTAAACGATGTAGCTTAAAAACAAAGACCACACCAAGCTCTAAAGGACGGTTAGATCTTCTCCATATGGATCTGTGTGGTCCTATGCGTGTTCACAGTATCAATGGAAAGAAATATATTCTGGTAATTGTCGATGATTACTCAAGGTACACATGGACTCACTTCTTGAGGTCCAAGGATGAAACACCTGAAGTTCTCATCAGCTTCCTTAAACTGATACAACATGGTCTTCAAGCTCAAGTAAAATTGGTTCGTACTGACAGAGGTACATAATTTTTGAATTCAAATCTGAGAAACTATTTTGAAGCCAAAGGAATTGAACATGAAACATCTATTGCTCGAACACCCGAACAAAACAGCGTTGTTGAAAGACGAAACCGTACTTTAGTTGAGGCTGCTCGAACATTATTATCCTCTTCAAAACTTCCACTATACTTTTGGGCCGAAGCCATGTCAACCGCATGCTACACACAAAAACGCTCCTTAATTATCCCAAGACACGAAAAGATACCATATCACATAATTCATGATCGAAAACCTTCACTCAAACACCTTCACGTTTTTAGATGTACATGTTACATAATACGAGATGGTGAAAATTTGGATAAGATGAAAGAGAAAGGTGATGCATGTATTCTTGTGGGATATGCAACTCAGTCTAAGGGGTATAGAGTATACAACAAGAGAACAAAATTGATAGTCGAGACTATTCACATCCGATTTGATGAATTACAAGAAATGGCACTTGAACAAAAAAGTTTAAGTCCCGAACCACAACGACAAACGACTTCCGTTCACAACCGCACGGAACTCGGAACTCAAGACCACAGCAATGAACCGTCTAGTTCAACGCTGGTTCAAGGAAATGTTCCAAGAGTAGATATGACAGTCAACACGACATTTGAAGAGTTGGAAATGTTATATGGACCAATGTATGATGAATATTTCACGGGGGAGAAACAAGTTGTATCGAAGTCTTCCGCTGTCACTCATGATAAGAATGATGATACCGATCATCGTCAACAAAAGGATACAACTTCATCTACTTCAACATGGGTTACTGTAGATTTACCTCCTCAGAATATCACATCAACAACCAGTACTACAACATCCACAACTACTGTCATTGCTCCAGAAAACACAAATCTAACAAACAATGCATTATCTGACGAAGACGAATTTATCAACCCATTCGGTACACCGGTACACAAAAATAGAGAGTCTTCTACTCGCCATGTTGATCCGTGTAATATGCATACCTTTTATCAACGACATCCTTCAACACATCATTGGACCCGAGATCATCCTTTGGTTCAAGTAATTGGAAACCCTTCACAGTCCGTTCGTACAAGACGACAGCTTAACACCGATGGCGATGTTTGTATGTTCGCACTCGCCGTGAGTTCAGCTGAATCGAAAAACATCAAAGAAGCCATGGCTGATCATGCTTGGATTGAATCGATAACAGATAAACTTCAACAATTTGAAAGATTTAACGTCTGGGAACTTGTTGATAGACCATACGATGTAATACCATTAAATCTTCGATGGATCTGGAAAAACAAGATGGATGAAGAGAACCCGATCATCAAGAATAAATCTAGGCTAGTGGCTAAAGGGTATGAACAGAAAGAGGGTATTGATTTTGAAGAATCATTTTCACCAGTAGCTCATATAAAAACGGTCAGGATTTTCCTTGCTTATGCTGCACATATGGGATTCATCGTTTATCAAATGGACGTAAAGACGGCGTTTCTAAACGGTCCTTTGAAGGAAGAAGTATATGCCACTCAGCCGGAGGGATTCGTCAATCCTCATTATCCTGACAAGGTGTATCGTCTCCACAAAGCACTTTATGGACTCAAGCAAGCTCCAAGGGCGTGGTACGACGAGCTCTCGAAATTTCTGGTCTCTAAAGGTTTCTCAAAAGGTTCCATTGATCTAACTTTGTTCACTTATAAATATGGGGATGACATTTTGCTTGTGCAGATTTATGTTGATGACATTATTTTCGGGTCTACAAACCCAAAACTTTCAAAATGGTTTGAAAAAGTAATGCACAACAAATTTGAAATGTCTATGATGGGCGAACTAAAATTCTTTCTAGGAATTCAAGTTCACCAATCCCCAAGTGGTATCTTTATTAACCAAGCTAAGTATTTTCAAGAGATAATAAAAAAGCAGGGTATGACCTCATGTGACCTGATGAGACTATAATTATACATAGTCTCATCATCCAAATCGGGCTTAAAATGCTTAAAATATCATCAAAATACCCCAAAATATGCCTATGTTTGTTCATTGTGTATTTCAGGTACGGATATCTTGAATTCACCAAAAGATTACAAGAATCAAGCAAAAACGAACACGGGAAACGAAGCCGCACAAAGAACCGGGCCCAAAAATGGAATTTCCAAAAATGACCTTGAAGTTTTGAAGATTGGCAAGATTGGTCCCTCAAGAATTGAAGACTTGTCAATTTATACCCTTGCAAATCTCATTTATTGCATTTGGGTCCCTAAATTATCAAGTATTTACAAGTTTAGTCCTTGGAGTATGAAGAAATTACAAAAGAAGCCCTTATTACAAGTTTGCAAAATGTAAATGCCAAAAATGACAAGTGGTCCAAACTTATTATCAAAGGAAATGGGTTATATAGCTGTTGAGACTTGGTTTGACACAAATGTGAAACATCAGGGGGCAAACCTGTTATAACCAAACCCATACCCATCTTAAACCGGTCATTAGCCCAACTAAAACCCATCACCCACCAAAAACCCGGCCCACACCCCACTTACCCAGTTTTATTAATAAAACTAAAGTTTTCCCACTAAACATGTTTTTAAAAATGTTTATTACCCTAAACAGATCAAAACTTCACCTGCTTTCTTTCCTAATCCCATAAACCCTAATTTGGGTTTAGCTTAATTAACAAAAATCAAAACTTCAAAGCTTCCAGAACCATGATTCACCATAACCCAAACCAAACCCACCCATAAAAAATTCACCCCGTGACTCCTAGTGGGACCCCCGTCCTTCCCCTGTCACACCATTTTGGGCAAAATAAGAATCCAACAGCTAATCAACAATCCTCCTTCACTCCTTGGTCCCAAAGGTTCCCATTGAACGTTCAAGATCAACAAAGGACAGCTACACATCACATGGAGCTGTTTTGACCAAGATTCGAATTTTTTTCAAAGGGCATGATAGGAATTTCGTTTATTAGGGTTTAGCAGTACTAGAATGTTCTTTGTAGTAGTATTTAAGGAGCATACAACCTGTGTATGGCCCTTGTTCCAGACCTTGTAGTTTTTTTTAAGTAATAAATATTTAGAGTATTCTTTTTAAACTTCTACAAGAGACTGTGTTCCATTTCCTTTTAAAGTTTTAGTGTAATTTGTTTAAATTATTTTAAAATTGGTTAATGTTTAAGCAGTGTTTATGTTAAAAAGAGTTTCAGAAAATCTGTTCTTTTAAGGAAATTTGGACCTAGGCTCAAGTTTTCAAGGGTTTTGGTGACGTGACAACCAAAACAAAACTCCCAAAGTTGAGTCCAGTTTCAGTTTTGTTTTGGTACCTTTTTTTTTAATTCATCAAAGATTAATTTGGTTTAAAGATTTTTAAATTTCATTTTCTTTGTACTTACTGTCCATAAGCTCATCCAAAAGCTATTTGACAAATAGCTTTTGGATCAATTTAAGGGTTTTGTTTCTTCCTATTTGTTGGTTATTATTGTGCAGGTAACCTTTGCTCAAGATATATTGGGTGAATGACCTTGGTTGTCCCTCATCATCAGCTCTCTACACTTCCAACAGCTCTTCCTATGCCCAAGAGTCCTTGATAGATTAAGCTGGTGGCATCCAGAACACTTTTTTGGTCTTGACAAGCCAATAGTAAGTTCTGTGAACTCCCTTATCTCTCACATTTTTGGTGCAATCTTGAAAGTTGTTAAGAAGTGCTGGTTGTGTTTGGTTGTTACCAATTCTTAGTCATTCTCTGATTGTATGCATGATAGGATTGATTAGGATCAGTTTTAAATAGTAATGAGTTCATCTGCTTTGAAAATCTTGTTGTCTGTTATATAAAGGGGGTGTTTGGATTAGAGGGTTTAATTTAGTAGTTGTTATTGTTTTGGTTTAAGAGTTGTCTACACTCACTCACTAGGTTTAGGACAGTTTGTTTTGACAATTGCTTTCAAATTGGTAAAGATAAATCAGAACTTTACATGTTATCTTTTGAGTAAAACAGTCAAAACCAGTAAGCTCAATTTTTTTGTTTGTTTTAGTGTAATATTGCCTTGAAATCATGTAATTTGTTAGAGAATAGGCTAATATAGGATTGTGAGTTTGTTATTTGTGCTTTAGTTAAGTTTTGAGCAAGTTATCAGCAGCCAAAACTCACCATTTTGCCATTTCAATCAGCTTACTGTTCACAGAATCATATAGCCTTTAACAGTCACTTGATTGGGACTTTTTTGTGAGATTTTTGTGTGTTACTTGCTTGTTTTATTGCATTGATAGACTCCCCACAACCCAACTGGTTGTGGTGCCTTATTGTCCAAGAATAAGCCTCAAATAAGCTTTCCTAAGCTTATTGGTCAACATACCTCTTTTTTATACTGCCAGTGGGAACCAAGTTCCCACTGCTAGTATTAGAGTTCCCCCTGCTTTGCTACTGGACAAAACCAAGCAACATGTCACCATCAGTTTTTAGTTTTTTTGTCTTTTATGGGTCAAAATAGGTTTTAGACCTTGAAATTAGTTTCATTATTTTTCTTATTTAATTTTTGATTTTTCAGTTTATTTAATTTTTCAGTTACTGTTCATTTTATATTTTTTAGATTAAATTGCTATTTTTAATTACTTTTAATATTTTTGTTTTTGTCTTTTAGTGTGAAAAGTCCATAATTTTCAGTTTTAAAATTTTTCATAGACTTAGAAAAATACTTTAAGATTTTTAGTTTAAAAACTTGTCACTGTTCACTTTTTATGTAATTTTTAGAATTTAATTTAGTTTAATTAAGGTTTTATTTAAATCAGTTTTGTCTTTTAGTGAAAATTTTTATATTTTTCAAGCTTTTTCATTTTTCTACTGTTCATTAGTGTAATTTAGGATTTTCAAAATTGTCAAATTATTTTTGGCATTATTTTATTATTTTTTATGGTTATTTTAGTTTAAAAAATAGTTTTAAGTGTTTTAAAAATAGAAAAATAGTTTTAAAATTTAGGAAAAATACTTTTTAGTCTTTAAATAATATAAGTAACTTATTAGTTCAATAAAATAATATTTTGGACATTTTGTTAGTTATATTTAATTTTAGGGCTTTAATTAGCATTTAAAATTGAATATTTAAATAATAAAAGGTTTTAAAATTTATTTATTGAATTTTTATTCTTATTTATATTATTTTAGACTTAGTTTTAATTTTTAATTAATTTTTAGGTTTAATTTTTAATTTTGTCGCGTTTTAGGTAATTACGTCTTCGTTTTACGTCAACGTCGTAGTTTAATCGTAGTATTAGCTCGTCTTTACTTTTTCTCTCGTCTCAACCAAAAACGTCACTAATCCAAACTTGATTTTATATATTTGGCACACTAATACACACACCTCCTTCGAGAACGAACCCGCATTTATTCGGTTTTACGTTTTTCCTAAAGCGTAGAACTTAATACTTGCCACTCATACGCGTTTTTCCTAAAACGTGTACGAAAAACCTATATCAAATTTTGGCACCGCTGCCGGGGAGGTGTTTTTAGTGTGCCATTATTATTACTATCGTGTTTGTGTGAGTAGTGCGTTTTTGCTTTTCAATTTTTGGAAAGCGTACATATCGCACATACTCATTTTTGTTATTTTTCTCTATTATATTATAGTATCCAAATAAAACGTGTTTAATTTTCCTAAATTAAACACACAACGATCATTTTACTATATTGTAGATATATTGGTTTTTGTTTTTCTTGTGAATATATTATTACTATATTGTATTTACGTAAGAACAATAAAGATACAAGTACTCCAAAAGCGTGAAAACGCAACCTTGATTCGCGATTTCATCATTCGATCATTGTATTCGAATCCAAAGCAAAAGTTTAAAGGCAAAATAGATAAATACTTTTGTGAGGCTTAATTTCAATTAACACAAACTATAAGGTGGGTATAAGGCGGTTGTATTTCACGACCTAAGGGAAAAAGGCTCTTAAGTGCTTAGCGCCGCCTCGTTTCCCCCGCTTGATTGTGTGTGTTTTGAGAAAGAGGGCTAATCGAGGGTTTGCCGCCCAAGTATTATCTACGTATCATATATATTTGCTTGTTTTCAAGATTAAACCCTCTTGAACGTTTTGGTGTTCCACCAACGTTCTAACGTCATCGAAGGCGTTCACTCCACGTGATCGTTTTCATTCTTTGAGGCTCCTTTAATCGAGAAATCGATTCGAGGGGAGATTTGTAGATTTGAGTCTACGTAATACAACAAAAATCCAAAAAAAATTAAAAAACAATCAAAAACCAAAAAAATTGAAAAATCGAAAAACCCCAAAAAGAATCTTCTTTGCTACCACCCATTCTACGCTTAGTGCATGCACACTCGATCGAAGGATTATTCTAATTCTAGCGACGCTTCGAATCGACGCAATCGTAATCGAAGGAATCGACGACGTAGACGAGATTTAGAAACCGACGTTCCTAATATCGTTGTTGAAGAAACCTTAGACGAGATGGCCGACAATCGTTCGATGATGGAATTGCTCCAAGCGCCCACCGAGGGTTATGGAGACGCGATCGTAATTCCCGCTATCGAAGCGGAGAATTTTGAGATAAAGAGCGGAATGCTTTCGTTAATCCAAGCTACAAAATTTCGAGGTCGTGAAGCCGATAACCCTCACGACCATATTCGGAATTTTGATCGTCTTTTAGCCACGAGCAAGTTTAAGAACGTCGACGCCGATGTCGTCAAGCTTATGCTTTTTCCGTACTCGCTCGATGGTGCCGCCAAGGATTGGTACGAGAAAGAGCCACCTAATTCCATAATTACGTGGAAGGATCTCGTTTCCAAATTCGTTAATCATTTTTCCCACCGTCTAAAACGACGTTTTTCAAAAATGAAAATTACGAGATTTGAGCAAAAACCGAATGAATCTTTTAGAGACGTGTGGGATCGTTTTAAGGAATTGCTTAGGCAATATCCTCACCATGGATTTTCCGAGTTGCACCAAATCGATACGTTTTACAACGGTCTTAGTTTTCAAGAACAAGATTCGTTGAATTCCGCCGCCGGTGGCAACTTTTTGTGTAAGACTCCGAAAGATGCTTTGATAATTATCGAAAACGGATCCAAGGTTTACCAACTACGCAACGCACTGAGTGTTGCCAATGTCTCCAATGTTAGTAGTTCTAATCGCGACATTGAGAGAGTTGATGCAAAAGTCGACAAGCTTACGAATGTGTTCACGTCTTTTCTCGTTGAGATGCAAAAGAAAGACGCTCCCGCTACGGTGAAAGCGGTTGAGGTTTCGTGTAAGTTTTGTGGTGGACCTCATAATTATTACGAGTGTGCGGCTACGGATGGCCAAACGTCGAATGTGAGTGCGTTAAACAACAATTTTTCTAATCAAAATCAAAATTACGCTGTTCCATCACAACAAGGAAATTATAACCAAGGCAACAATTTTCAAAATCGTAACAATTTTCAAGGAAATAATCAACAAGGAAATTTTTCAAATCAAAATCAAGGAGGTTATAATCAAGGTCGTAATATAACTTGGCAAAATCGAGATAACAATCAAGGAAACAATTTTTCAAGTGGGAATCAAAATAATTTTCAAAGAAACAATCAAAACCAAGGGAACTTTAATTCAAATCAAAATAGTTCGTCAAACGATTTTCAATATTACATGAAAACGAATGAGGCTAATATGAGACGATTAGAGGGAGAAATTGGTACTTTGAAAAACGACTTTTCTAATACATTGAAATTGCAAAACACGAAGATTGAGCAAGGACAAATTGACATTAAAAAGATGTTTTCGGCCATTATGAACAAGTCCTCGGGTGCATCATCGAGTTCGTTACCTAGTGACACCGTTGCAAATCCGAAGGAACAAAGTAAAGCCGCCTGGTCTCGTGAGAAAGGTCGTGTGATTACCCCTAACCTTGATGGATTTCGAGTTGTTCCTTCTTCTCAACCCTCGACTTCTAAGACGTCTTATTGTTCTAAAGTCGATGGGGTGAACGTGGCGACCAAGGAAAAGAGTGCACACCCTCGTGTACCTCAAATTCCATCCATGGTTCAAAAAGAGAGTTTTATCGACCTTACCAAAGTAACCCTTGAAGAAACTTGTGCTTCAATCCTTCTTAAAAAACCTAAAAGGCGTATGCCGAGAAAGGAAAAGGATCCGGGCCAATTTCTTTTACCTTGTGATTTTTCCGAGATTGAGGGATGTTTAGCCCTTGCCGATTTAGGTGCTAGCATCAATCTCATGCCTCATTCTTTTTGGAAATTAATGAGATTGCGTTCACTTACCCCCACGAACATGACAATCGAGCTTGCAAATTGTACGCCACTTATACCAATTGGAATAGCCGAGGATGTCTATGTCAAAGTTGGAAAGTTTGTTTTTCCCGCGGATTTCGTTATATCCGATTACGAGTGTGACCCTAAATGTCCCATTATTTTAGGCCGACCATTCTTATCGACGGCTCGAACCGTAATCAACGTTCACGAGGGGAGACTTACTATGAGATTTGGGGAGGATAAAATGGACTTTTTCACGAGTAAATCCCAAGTGTTTAATGACAATGAAAAAACCAAGGTTTCAAAACCTAATGTTTCTAAACCTAATGATTTCAAAATGTTAACTTTAGCGGAAAGTATGAGGCTTGACGCATGTTTTGAAAGAATTAAAAGAACGGTTTTAAAGATGATGATTTTAATGATAGAGAATACGTGTACCTAATTCAAAAGGGGATGCGTAAATTTATGGATGAAAAATCACTTTGGGATGTATTTAGTGAAACAAGTGAAACACCAATTCCGAAGGGCGACGTTAGTGCCATCACAACAAAGACCAATATGGGCTCGTCTTCACCACCTTCGAAGGACCATGACTTTGAGGCCCATACTTCTAAACCCATTGAAGTGCCTCCCACTCCTGGCCCCAAATCCATTAAGGCTAAGGAAGTGGCCCAACCCAATGTAATCTCACCCATCATAGAAATGTCACCTAAGCATAGCCCAAGGGCTTGTAAGACCATGGTTGTGACTCTCAAGAAATCCACTCGATAACTTGCTCACATCGACACTTTCTTTGATGGCAGTGGTTATTTTGCCGAGATCGAGCATATACTTGCTAATCCGCCATCCATCTTCGAGGATTTACCCTTTGATAAATCTTCAAATGAAGAGGACGATCTCATGTCGGAAATTTCTTATGATGATGAGAATGACGACACTTTCACAACGTACTCGAATTCCGTATACGAACCTATTTTTCATCATAAACCCATTTTTGATGATGAATTCGAGAACGTTGATGACCATATCATCGATCCTCCTTCGTTTCACGATTGTGATGATGAAGAATTCTTTAAGGAGGTCGATGAATTTCTTGCTATAGACACAAGTCCCATTCTCGAGGAGTTACCTTATAAACACTCCTCATTTGAGAATGACGTTTACCACATTCGTGAGGATCTAACTTATCAACGATCCCCACAAAAGAATGATGGTTTCGTGCTTGATCGTGATCTCTTCGAGAGAGTTTCTAAAATCATTAAAGAGGGGAATGACAAACCATGGTTTGACAAGCCTATCTATGACGAAGAAATCGATGAGATCGACGTTCATGAAGATGACGAGTATGTAGACCCCAAGGGGGCGGTGTTCTTTATTGATCGACGTTTTGAGAACTTATATAATCTACCACCCCCTAACCGCGACTTAAATGTGAGGATTTTTAGCGCGACTAATTTTGAATTTGACACGCCAAATATTTTCGACATTATTCAATCGGGTTTTCATAAAGAGTTTTTAAACGATGAAAAAGGAAAAGATTTTAAAAATATTTTAAAAGATTTTTCTACATGTTTAACTCCGTCATCACCGCGTTTTATGAGTACTACCACATCGTCTACTCCTTTTGACGACGGTTGGTGTGGATCTAGTGTGGGGAAGCCCCTTATGTTCCCTCACATTTCTCCACCGAGGACGAGATTTACGATCCCAGAATTGCTTGTAAAGGGAAATATCGGTCTTCCACCAATGCAATAAATGGAAAATCTTTTCGTTTGCTTGGTGTGAGTCTACCTCGAGTAGCTCATTATGTTGACTTACCCTTTGCCCCACCTTTCTACTTCTCATCTATTTTCTTCTACCCCATTGGGGTTCTTGTTGGAGTGGCGTTGTTTCGTCTTTCATCCGAAAACGAGGACGCTATCTTTGAACCCGGTATACGTTTATCGGGTTTTTAAAGTACTCTACGTACTTTCGGGCATTGTTTATCATGTAATCCCCACCAAAAATGACCATACCATGATTATCCCTAAATGATCACATTTATGGGAATTCGGGTCGAGCTTTTGACTCGGTTATCAAAAACAAGGCGCCTCGTGGGGGATTCTCATGCTTATCCTTGTATATATTATCGCTTTCTTAGTTTAATGTAACGAGGGGACTTGTGCTCTTCCAACCTTTGTTTCGTGGTTGTTTGTGATTGTGATTTATTAGGTTCATCGTCATCATTGAAGCCTCTCGTGTTCGTTTTACGGATCACTCGAGCTTCGTTCGTTGCCTTTGCAGATTCCGATATCCGATGATATCCTTTTATGTTCTAACGTTTATCTTATTAGCATAATTCATAAACGGCTTTTAGGTTATTCGTTTTACCCTTTCCATGCTCGAGATTAAGCATTCGACTTCGTCTCTAGTATGGGGGTGTTTTCACCCCTAGACTCGAAACATTAAGGACAATGTTTAGTTTTAGTATGGGGGGTGAGTAGATACTTCACCTTGCTTACGTCAACACGCAATCCAAAATTCATCGTTTTGTTATCATTTTGTTGCAAATAAGGCTAAAAATGGCCAAATTTTAAAAATTTTCTTGTTTTTCATAAGTGTTTAAGACACGAATGTAGGTTTTCCGATGGTGAGAATAAGAGTAATTTTTGACTCGACCGTGCGTGTTGAGAACTTAGCTACGATTCCTTAACTTTTTAGGCTAAGTCTCTTAAATGAGGACGAGAAATGATAGAGTTATTTATAAGTCTCGTAATCGTCACAATCTCATGTGTAGTAATTATTAGCTTATTCTCCCCACGCTTTTGTATAATAAATTGTTAATAAATATTGATTTAGCGGTTTAGTCACTATTATTGGTTTCTAATTTACTTTAGTTGCTTCCATGTAATTAAATTAGGAAAACATTAAGGTATCGCCAGCGTCACGGTTTTGAAGTATTGGCACCCGAATAATCGAAAGCTTCACCTAATAATAAGATTTCAAGTGCTCACCTAAATTAAGCAAAAATTTGAAGCTCACAAGGCCGAAAAATCTATGCCCAAATTGAAAGTGAATTATGCCTTAATCTTTGAAGCTTTAAAGATCCAAAATTCGCTTTAGCGTGAGGATATACGTCTTTGGCTAATAAAACCACCGATGAGGCGGATAATAAAAGGCAAGGCAAGACCGAAGTCATAATAAAAGCTCCATGGCGGAGTTGAATAAAAGATGGAGGTAAACCAAAGATAATAAGTCCCTTCCGTTAGGGGGCGTATAAAAGTCTTGGTAATAAGTCTCATGTTCAAAACCGTTATAAAACCGTGTTTATCGATCCTTCTTGTTGACTTAATTTTTTGACATCGTTGTCTATTGGGATGAATTATTGATTAATGATTTTGGTTACACCATTAAGACTCTATTTTTAGACTTAATCTCTATTCACGCATAAGTCAATGATGTATCCTCGTGATCATTAAGACAAAATAAAATATAAGAGATACCAAGTAAGAATAAGGGAGTTTAGGCTCGTAATTAACACTCATGAGAAGTGATCGTGTTGCTAACTTATAATAACAATGATCTCGTTACACGCTTAGCATGGAATTGGGTGAAAATCGAGGACGACGAAATTATTTCTAACGAAGCATTCACGTGTTCTTGTTCTATGATCCTAAAAGTCACTTATCGTGATGAAAACAATACGTTATGTCTAAAACGCGTGTAGTAGTTTATTTAAGTTTATGTCTTCAATAAAAGTCATCATAAAATGAATTTTGGAAGTGCTATGATACTTAATTCTAGCATTGGGTGGGGACACGGCAATGGTCTAGTATGGGGGAGTGATGAGACTGTAATTATACATAGTCTCATCGTCCAAATCGGGCTTAAAATGCTTAAAATATCATCAAAATACCCCAAAATATGTCTGTGTTTGTTCATTGTGTATTTCAGGTACGGATATCGTGAATTCACCAAAAGATTACAAGAATCAAGCAAAAACGAACACGGGAAACGAAGCCGCACAAAGAACCGGGCCCCAAAATGGAATTTCTAAAAATGACCTTGAAGTTTTGAAGATTGGCAAGATTGGTCCCTCAAGAATTGAAGACTTGTCATTTTATACCCTTGCAAATCTCATTTATTGCATTTGGGTCCCTAAATTATCAAGTATTTACAAGTTTAGTCCTTGGAGTATGAAGAAATTACAAAAGAAGCCCTTATTACAAGTTTGCAAAATGTAAATGCCAAAAATGACAAGTGGTCCAAACTTATTATCAAAGGAAATGGGTTATATAGCTGTTGAGACTTGGTTTGACACAAATGTGAGACATCAGGGGGCAAACCTGTTATAACCAAACCCATATCCATCTTAAACCCGTCATTAGCCCAACTAAAACCCATCACCCACCAAAAACCCAGCCCACACCCCACTTACCCAGTTTTATTAATAAAACTAAAGTTTTCCCACTAAACATGTTTTTAAAAATGTTTATTACCCTAAACAGATCAAAACTTCACCTGCTTTCTTTCCTAATCCCATAAACCCTAATTTGGGTTTAGCTTAATTAACAAAAATCAAAACTTCAAAGCTTCCAGAACCATGATTCACCATAACCCAAACCAAACCCACCCATAAAAAATTCACCCCGTGACTCCTAGTGGGACCCCCGTCCTTCCCCTGTCACACCGTTTTGGGCAAAATAAGAATCCAACAGCTAATCAACAATCCTTCTTCACTCCTTGGTCCCAAAGGTTCCCATTGAACGTTCAAGATCAACAAAGGACAGCTGCACATCACATGGAGCTGTTTTGACCAAGATTCAAATTTTTTTCAAAGGGCATGATAGGAATTTCGTTTATTAGGGTTTAGCAGTATTAGAATGTTCTTAGTAGTAGTATTTAAGGAGCATACAACCTGTGTATGGCCCTTGTTCCAGACCTTGTAGTTTTTTTTGAGTAATAAATATTTAGAGTATTCTTTTTAAACTTCTACAAGAGACTGTGTTCCATTTCCTTTTAAAGTTTTAGTGTAATTTGTTTAAATTATTTTAAAATTGGTTAATGTTTAAGGAGTGTTTATATTAAAAAGAGTTTCAGAAAATCTGTTCTTTTAAGGAAATTTGGACCTAGGCTCAAGTTTTCAAGGGTTTTGGTGACGTGACAACCGAACCAAAACTCCCAAAGTTGAGTCCAGTTTCAGTTTTGTTTTGGTACCTTTTTTTTTTAAAATTCATCAAAGATTAATTTGGTTTAAAGATTTTTAAATTTCATTTTCTTTGTACTTACTGTCCATAAGCTCATCCAAAAGCTATTTGACAAATAGCTTTTGGATCAGTTTAAGGGTTTTGTTTCTTCCTATTTGTTGGTTATTATTGTGCAGGTAACCTTTGCTCAAGATATATTGGGTGAGTGACCTTGGTTGTCCCTCATCATCAGCTCTCTACACTTCCAACAGCTCTTCCTATGCCCAAGAGTCCTTGATAGATTAAGCTGGTGGCATCCAGAACACTTTTTTGTTCTTGACAAGCCAATAGTAACTTCTGTGAACTCCCTTATCTCTCACATTTTTGGTGCAATCTTGAAAGTTGTTAAGAAGTGCTGGTTGTGTTTGGTTGTTACCAATTCTTAGTCATTCTCTGATTGTATGCATGATAGGATTGATTAGGATCAGTTTTAAATAGTAATGAGTTCATCTGCTTTGAAAATCTTGTTGTCTGTTATATAATAGGGTGTTTGGATTAGAGGGTTTCATTTAGTAGTTGTTATTGTTTTGGTTTAAGAGTTGTCTACATTTACTCACTAGGTTTAGGACAGTTTGTTTTGACAATTGCTTTCAAATTGGTAATGATAAATCAGAACTTTACATGTTATCTTTTGAGTAAAACAGTCAAAACCAGTAAGCTCAATTTTTTTTTGTTTTAGTGTAATATTGCCTTGAAATCGTGTAATTTGTTAGAGAATAGGCTAATATAGGATTGTGAGTTTGTTAGTTGTGCTTTGGTTAAGTTTTGAGCAAGTTATCAGAAGCTCACCATTTTGCCATTTGAATCAGCTTACTGTTCACAGAATCATATGGCCTTTAATAGTCACTTGATTGGGACTTTTTTATGAGATTTTTGTGTGTTACTTGCTTGTTTTATTGCATTGATAGACTCCCCAAAACCCAACTGGTTGTGGGGGTGCCTTATTGTCCAAGAATAAGCCTCAAATAAGCTTTCCTAAGCTTATTGGTCAACAGACCTCTTTTTTATACTGTCAGTGGGAACCAAGTTCCCACTGCTAGTATTAGAGTTCCCCCTGCTTTGCTACTGGACAAAACCAAGCAACATGTCACCATCAGTTTACAGTTTTTTTGTCTTTTATGGGTCAAAATAGGTTTTAGACCTTGAAATTAGTTTCATTATTTTTATTATTTAATTTTTGATTTTTCAGTTTATTTTATTTTTCAGTTACTGTTCATTTTATATTTTTAGATTAAATTGCTATTTTTAATTACTTTTAATATTTCTGTTTTTGTCTTTTAGTGTGAAAAGTCCATAATTTTCAGTTTTAAATTTTTTCATAGACTTAGAAAAGTACTTTAAGATTTTTAGTTTAAAAAGTTGTCACTGTTCACTTTTTATGTAATTTTTAGAATTTAATTTAGTTTAATTAAGGTTTTATTTATATCAGTTTTGTCTTTAATGAAAATTTTATATTTTTCAAATTTTTTCATATTTCTACTGTTCATTAGTGTAATTTAGGATTTTCAAAATTGTCAAATTATTTTTGGCATTATTTTATTATTTTTTAGGATTATTTTAGTTTAAAAAATAGTTTTAAGTGTTTTAAAAATAGAAAAATAGTTTTTAAAATTTAGGAAAAATACTTTTTAGTCTTTAAATAATATAAGTAACTTATTAGTTCAATAAAAAATATTTTGCACATTTTGTTAATTATATTTAATTTTAGGGCTTTAATTAGCATTTAAAATTAAATATTTAATTAATAAAAGGTTTTAAAATTTATTTATTGATTTTTTATTCTTATTTATATTATTTTAGACTTAGTTTTAATTTTTAGTTAATTTTTAGGTTTAATTTTTAATTTTGTCGCGTTTTACGTAATTACGTCTTCGTTTTACGTCAACGTCGTAGTTTAATCGTAGTATAGCTCGTCTTTACTTTTTCTCACTTCTCAACCAAAAACGTCACTAATCCAAACTTGATTTTATATATTTGGCACATTAATACACACACCTCCTTCGAGAACGAACCCGCATTTATTCGGTTTTACGTTTTTCCTAAAGCGTAGAACTTAATACTTGCCACTCATACGCGTTTTTCCTAAAACGTGTACGATTTACTAACATCATGACCCTGTTGGGACACCATTACCAACCACATCCCTAGATGCTGATTTGGAGGGAGATGCAATAGATCAAACGAGATATCGTTGCATGATCGGCTCCCTCATGTACTTAACAACAAGCCGACCAGATATATCACATGCTACGTGTTATAGTGCACGATATCAATCACGACCCACTGAAAAGCACCTCAAGAAGGTTAAACGGATCTTTCGTGTCACACCCCACCATGGCGGAATATGGGGTGCGTCGTATGGATATCATCACAACAATAGCGTGTCTATAGAGATAACTAAATGAAATGAAAATATCATAAATGGTGACACAATGTCATGAAGATATCTCAAACAATACAGGCGTCTAGGTAAGTAGGTAACAGGTCTACCTCTTACCAAATACATATAATTAACAAATAACAAACATATAGGTATCTACAAAGTATCACTTATTCAAACATAAATAAAGACTAAGAGGAAATGGGGTTCCTCCAAATGAAATCCTAAGCCTTCCAGCTAGCCACTCCTATTCTCATGCTTAACTACATTCTCACCTGAAAGAGACACTAAAACACGTCAACATAATGTTGGTGAGAGTCATAGGTTTAGACTCCAACGCTAAATCAGTTATAAGCTGTGAATAACAACCATTAACAAAAGAACATACGGACAATGTGCTACAATTATGTATTAACAACTAGCATTCAAGATTAACCAATCACCACAAATCCAAGGCTCCAAGCCTTACCAATAACCACAATTCCAAGGCTCCAAGCCTTACCAATAACCATGGTCCCATAGGCGCCCATACACTTATGAACCAATCCCAAGGTTCCGCCTTGTCAACATCCCCTTGGTACCAAGTCAAACCACAATAACAGAGATGGTACGTGTCCCCCGATCCAAATCATAAACATAATCAAGAATCACATAGCAGTTAATCACATAAGTGTACACACAAGTCCATCACAAACCAGAAAAACATTCACAGCATTCTTTACAAAACCATACAGTGTCTCTTCCATCCTATCTGGAAATCAAATCATAAAAAGACATGGGACTATGAAACTCCCCTGAACAAGCTTCTCCAAGTACCCGCGCTCTAGCACAAATCTAAACACGCAAATGTATACAATTAAGACATTAACCACATACCAAAATGGCTCATCAATCTATGATGGATATCGAACCTTATCCTACAACTTATCCCCATTTATACGCCATATGAATCTCATTACACCCCTATATAAAACCCTTAACTTAGTTTGGTTCATAACTCGTCCCGTTAGCATTTAACCCAAAACAGTCCCTTTTTCATACTTCAAACTATTGGTCGAACACTCACTTAACAAAAATAAAATGCCCTGTAAAGAATGTGTTAGCTAACTCTCCCCTTTGGCCTCAACCTTAAAGCTACTGTTAAGGCCTCCATATATATATATATATATATATATATATATATATATATATATATATATATATATATATATATATATATATATATATATATATATATATATATATATAATTTTACCTATCCAAAATTTACTGATTTTGAACATATGAAAAGTTTGTTATGACCAGAGGGTCTTACCCTATCCCATTTGCTTAGCTCTTCTCCAGATCTTTTAATTAATATATAATATAAACGTCATGTTCATTTGAAGCTCCAATTATAACCCTAAGTACCCCAAACAATTCAAAACATAAAATGAAAACTGGTTGATCCAAAAACTGTTTTGACACCCGAATGATGTGACCTGTTTTTGACCCACTTCCATACCTCCAATTTAGTTCTAGTTTATTTCATTTGAAAGCTAATTCAATTACCTTTCCGAGGACATAAGATTCGAAATATAAAAGTTTGTAGAACTATAGATATGATCAAAACAATGGACCAAAAATTCTGCCCAGTTTTTAAAAACGAATTTAAACATGATTAAACCCTAATTACGATCACTAATCTTCATAATAACCAAAGTAATCAATTCATATGAACCCTAACCTCACTAATATCAGAAGACTCACAAACCCTAATCCATCATAAGATCAATTAAATGATTAAATTGATTAAAATCATTCATAGAACAAGGGTTTTGAAGGTTTTACCTTAGAAATTAATGGAAGATCTTTATTTTTGAAACCCTAATTGGCCACCATTGTTGAATTTCGGCTAGGAGCTGTTATGGAGGTTAAAAATCTGATTATTTTTGTTATGGTTTGGGTTTGGTTAAGTCCTAAAGGCCCCTAATCCCATTACAAGTCCATTGGGTCTGTTTTGCGCTTTTCCTTCTTTCTTTCTTGCGTCGTCCAAACCGACCCCCCTTTATTATTTTTTATTTTTATTTTATTTTTTACTATTAATTAATGTATTAATAATATTACCTTAATTTACCTTAATTTATTTTAGCTCCAAAAACCTCCAAAACCTCAAAACCGTAAAACTAGTCAAATTTACGCGTATACCGTAAAAGACGTAAAAATATACAGTTTTATTAAAACTCTAAGAATATGAAATAAACTATATAATTAAGTCCTAAATGACTTAAAACCATCCCGTAAATTATTCCCGTGACTAAATAGCTCATCCGAGACCCCTAAATGCACAAACCTAAATCGTAAAAATACGATTTCCTATAATACATATACGTATACGTAAAACCACTTAATAACACCATCATATTTCATAGTCACTACTATGTGAGCTCATGAACATGAAACAATCACACATCGTTTCACTCACATGGTACCCCGTACCCGAAAACGATGTCCAAACCACACTCTATTCACACCGCATAACTAATAAACACATAAAGACACGTAATTCCACGAAATATGGACAAAATAAAACTAATTGACAAACCTCAAAACCGTGGTTGTCACATCACTCCCTCCTAATAGAAATCTCGTCCCGAGATTTACTCATTAGGACCAGTTTACATCAATCAACAAATCATATGAGGATACTCGTTCTAAAAGAACTTCTCTCATTTCCACGTGAACTTTAGTTCATGACTCAATTTACTAGATATATTAACCAAAAATATTTAACTTCATTCTCAAACTCTTGACCTCATAGTCCATAAATCTTACAATGACTCTTTGAAAATCAAAGACTCTAATTATCACAATCCCGAATAACCGTATATGCAAATATGCACTCTCAAACCACATTTCCTAAATCTTAATGCATGAAATATATCATGTACACCACTTAATTTCCCAGATAATTCTATACCCATAATTACTGGTCCGATCTTTCCAAAGATCATAAATGGACCTACAAAACATGACATCAACTTTTCCCTTTTTACCAAAACATACCACCCGTTACTATGGGTGAAACTTCCTACATAACTTTGTCACTAAACTCTAGTGATTTCCTCTTTTTCAACATATCATCTCTTGTTACTCTCGTCCTTTCCATAAACACCATTTCCACATTAGTAGTCTCTCTCACGAATTTTAGTCCACCATAAGGACAACTCACCCTATCCTTCCATATAGTGCCTCAAATGGCATTCATCGTCTTCTAGTATGATAACTGTCATTATATGAAAACTCAGAGATTGGTAACGAGTTTCCCACAACCCTCTAAATCATTCACCAAGCTCTCAACAAGACTCCTATACTTGTAACAATTTCCCACTTCGTCCATCATTTTCTAATTAGCTGGATATACTCATATCCAATCATTTTCATCAACTCCCTTTAGTCCATGCCGCAAACTACTTAAAAATTCCAATTTCCTTACACAAGTAACCTATGACGATATTTCACATATTGATTAGTTTATCACAACGAGGCTCTTCCAATCCAAATCAACTTATGATATATACACATCACCAAAAGGACGGTTATCTCAGTTAGTCTATCAACTGCCATCCAAACCCATGCTATAACTACTTCCATAAAATTTGGATACATCGTTAGTAGCACCTATACACTTCTTTCTCACTTTTCTCCATGAAAGAAATTTTTTCCCTGATACTCAACACTTCCTTTATACCTACACAATGTCTTACCTTCAAGGTCATTGTGCTCCTCATCTTGTCTCAGTTAGACCAAGCCCTTCGTCTCTCATGACACATCACATCTATAACTCCTCAACCATTCGATTGTTGATACTAAGCCTTCCAATCAAACAGTATAGGTCAGTACCATTTCCTTTCCACACTACAACAATATTAGCATGCTTAGTGCCTTAGTCTACTCATTAGGCTATACCAAAGTTTTACCTTCGGTTCCTATCTCGGCCTATTTCATTTACAATTCGCATCTATCCACACTTCCTTCTTCTTCCTCAGCTCATGACATACATCACGATGTTATGTTGCCCGTCTTTCAAGTCATCTATACCTCAAAATTTTTTCCAAGTAGCTTCACTTGTTTTTCCTCACAATCAGTTCTCCTACCCCCTCCTAATAGGGACAGACTAGAGTTTTATGTGATCCCATGCGGATCACACTCTCATCTTATACCCGTTTCCATTTGTCTAAACTAAGCCATATTTTAAATTCTTATTTAAATCTCATACTTCTATTTTGATCTTGCACCAAACATGAGGTACTTTCAATCATCATCTTCTAGGAATACTTGGTTCTCTCCTTCCATGGTTCTCCCTAATTCCTACACTATCCCGTCCAACAGAAATTCCATTCTTCATTCATCAATTCTATGGAAATCGCTAGTGCATTGGATAATGTATAACTGTCTCTTCCAAAGATCTTTCATAACACCTTCACAAAACCGACTCTCTAATCACTTCTCCATGAACTTATTCAGCTCAGCTTCACTACTCATCCCTCGATATTGATTGCCACAAAAGTTCTATCCGCGTAGTCACTCGACTCCCCTTGTTACCTCCACGAGTTCTTTATCTCCCATGTTATGTATTCAATTCATCACGATCCACTAGTTCAGATCTTTGTAACTCCACTCCGGTACTCGATCTGTCCTTCTTCGTCACAAACCATACAGAGATTCCCATCATGGTGCTTGTCACCTTTCCAGTCCTTGCAACTTCCGTGACTCCTTCGAAATCTCTTGCTTCTTTCTAGCAGGCGGCACGTAGTCCTTTCAGCTCCTTGATTCACGATGTAACTCTTCACGCACTCCTTCTCGTCTCTATGATGTTACCTAGGAACTTCACACTACCCAGTAGCCTCTAACTTCAACCCATCTACCACAATATTTCTAAAGGTACTTCAACCCCTCAATTGCTCACTCTTCCTTACTTGTTGTACTTCACCATTAATCAGCTTCTTACCAATCATTCTTTCACATCCATATTTTTCTTCACGTCTCTACTACTACCTTGCCTCCATAACTATACCAATTTCCTTGTGTGTTATTTGCCCAATCTTTCCATTGGTAGAAACTTTCTACTCTATCCTCAAATCCGCTAGTACTTTCCTCAATCTCCTAATGGTACTTCAACCAACTTCTCATAGCATGACATCTCGTTCCCACGACCAGTCAACTAACTTTACTTACTCCCTTATTCCCGTAACCAATCTAAGTTTCAAAACTCCATAAATCTTAATCATTCCTTCAACACAACCTTTAAACCAAAACACATCTCTCAATTCTATATCTAACCATAAGTAATACTACCCGACTCTATCCTCTCATCCTAACTTTTCCACAACCGCATAACTAAATCATGATGTGTACCAAAAGAATTCCAAACAATCGTGTCCCAAAATATAATATAGGGTAAAACGAACCCTATCGAAAACAACTAAAAACAAAACAATGTAATTCGAAATATCAATGGAGTGTGCCAACAATGAAAATTTAGACTCGTCATGATTAGTATTACCAAATTTCGATACCTTAGAAAATTTTAAACTTTTGTCCCAATTAGTTACTTCTCATAAGAACCAGACTTCAATACTACTAAAATCAATCATATTCATTTTTAACCATAAACTCATCTTTTATCTTCATTAATTTATCAAGGATATCAACTAGTTGGTATACTACAATCTTATTCTAACCATTATCTTGTTTACCCATATTAAACTTATTTCGCTTGTTATTATGAAACCAATACATGTTTATAAAATATAGTGTTTTTTTCTTTCATTTTAATCTATATTATTATTATTATTATTATTATTATTATTATTATTATTATTATTATTATTATTATTATTTTATATAATCCATTTAGGCTGGTTATAACTAAACTATTACAAGTTTACAAGGTGTGGTGTTTTTATTATCATTACTATAATAAAATCTCCCTTTTTACTCTTTCCGTCTAGTTAAATACTTCTAAAATTTTAACTCCACTTAAGAAAGTCATTGTAAAATTTCTTCACCCTTTAAAATGTATTATCACATGTTATCTAGAAAACTAATCCAATTATTTTCAAGACAATTTTTTATAACTTACTACTACAAACTTATATAAAGGATATATAATGCACGATATCATACCATACACTTACAAATTATTTTCAAAATCGTTTTCCTATAATTAGCCAGACTTACTTGCAAGAAAATTTAGTAGTTCTCATTAATCAAAATACATACCCAAATGTGGACAGACATCAAACGACTCAAAACGTCGTTGGAACTCCATCAAACTCAGCACCATAAAACAGAGCAAACACAAGGTACGTTCAAGTTATAATAACTATTGAACGACCATATATCATAACTTAACACATACTAGTATATATATATCCGCATATATATACCAATTAAATCACCCACAACATACTCGTTACCATACATGTCAGATCAATCAATCGCGTCATACACTCGTTTTTCCATACGAGTAATCACCATCTTACAACAAGGCATAAAACCCATCACTAAAACCAGTCCATATCGTGACCCCATAATCACACAACATGAGTATAACCCAAAACATATAACACACTAAAAATAGCCATATGGTAGACAACCGTTACATAAACCCATATATTATACATATACCCAAAAATCCACATGTCATTATATACAAGCATGTACTAACCCTCTTTCATGCAATCATACTTAACAACCATTGAAGTTGTGGTACTTGTATAACTATGTTGGCGACCATACTTATACAGTTACCCTTTCCTCAATGCACTCTCTCCTATGATGACACTTATAAGAATCAATACAACATATAACACATAAATCCATCTACTCACATAAGCTCATAACCACATAAACAATAAGGTCCAAAACTCCATATATTAAAATAATATAGTCAAACTCTTGGAATACATAAATCCATAGTCTAGCTAAAACAGCATAGACAAACTCCAACACAACATCATAATCAGTTATAAGTCATGTCGCCCATAAGAGTGGAAACAACTTAAGATCCTTCCTATCCACCTACTCCTAGTAACTCGAATCACCACATGATTGTTAGGGAACATGACTTAAACATCAAAAGAAAAATACTATAAATTAGGTACACCTAATAACTTACTATGGTGAAAGTAATTTATATATCAAAAGCAAAACAAAAATTAACAAATGACTAAGTATGGGCAACTACAGTTCAACTCATACTAGTCAAAATTCACAAAAAATAAAATTTAGGATAATACAATCAAGACCACACGTAATCTTATGACGCCTATATGCAGGGATCCTTAAGCTATAGACTAGGCTAGGCAACCTAATTCTCTATAACCATTGGCTCTGATACCATTCTGTCACACACCACCATGGCAGAATATGGGGCGCGACGTATGGATATCATCACAACAATAGCGTGTCTATAGAGATAACTAAATGAAATGGAAATATCATAAATGGTGACACAATGTCATGAAGATATCTCAAACAATACAGGCGTCTAGGTAAGTAGGTAACAGGTCTACCTCTTACCAAAGACATATAATTAACAAATAACAAACATATAGGTGTCTACAAAGTATCACTTATTCAAACATAAATAAAGACTAACAGGAAAGGGGGTTCCTCCAAATGAAATCCTAAGCCTTCCAGCTAGCCACTCCTATTCTCACGCTTACATTCTCACCTGAAAGAGACACTAAAACACGTCAACATAATGTTGATGAGAGTCATAGGTTTAGACTCCAACGCCAAATCAGTTATAAGATGTGAATAACAACCATTAACAAAAGAACATATGGACAATGTGCTACAATTATGTATTAACAACTAGCATTCAAGATTAACCAATCACCATAAATCCAAGGCTCCAAGCCTTACCAATAACAACAATTCCAAGGCTCCAAGCCTTACCAATAACCATGGTCCCATAGGCGCCCATAAACCTATGAACCAATCCCAAGGCTCCGCCTTATCAACATCCCCTTGGTACAAAGTCAAACTACAATAACTGAGACGGTACGTGTCCCCCGATCCAAATCATAAACACAATCAAGAATCACATAGAAGTTAATCACATAAGTGTACACACAAGTCCATCACAAACCAAAAAAACATTCACAGCATTCGTTACAAAACCATACAGTGTCTCTTCCATCCCATCTGGATATCAAATCATAAAAATACATGGGACTATGAAACTCACGTGAACAAGCTTCTCCAAGTACCCGCGCTCTAGCACAAATCTAAACAAACAAATGTATACAATCAAGACATGAACCACATACCAAAATGGCTCATCAATCTATGATGGATATTGAACCTTATCCTACAACTTAACCCCATTTATACGACATATGAATCTCATTACACCCCTATATAAAGCCCTTAACTTAGTTTAGTTCATAACTCGTCCCGTTAGCATTTAACCCAAAACAATCCTGTTTTTCATACTTCAAACTATTGGTCGAACACTCACTTAACAAAAATAAAATGCCCTGTAAAGGATGTGTTAGCTAACTCTCCCCTTTGGCCTCAACCTTAAAGCTACTCTTAAGGCCTCCATATATATATATATATATATATATATATATATATATATATATATATATATATATATATATATATATATATATATATATATATATATATATATATATATATATATATATATATATATATATATATATATATATATATATATATATATATATATATATATATATATATATATATATATATATATATATATATATATATATATATATACACTTTTACCTATCCAGAATTTACTGATTTTGAACATATGAAAAGTTTGTTATGACCAGAGGGTCTTACCCTATCCCATTTGCTTATCCCTTCTCCAGATCTTTTATTTAATATATAATATAAACCTCATGTTCATTTGAAGCTCCAATTATAACCCTAAGTACCCCAAACAATTCAAAACATAAAATGAAAACTGGCTGATCCAAAAACTGTTTTGACACCCGACTGATGTAACCAGTTTTTGACCACTTCCGGACCTCCAATTTAGTTCTAGTTTATTTAATTTGAAATCTAATTCAATTACCTTTCCAGGGACATAAGATTCGAAATTTAAAAGTTTGTAGAACTCTAGATACGATCAAAACAATAGACCAAAAATTCTGCCCAGTTTTTAAAAACGAATTTAAACATAATTAAACCCTAATTACGATCACTAATATTCATAATAACCAAAGTAATCAATTCATATGAACCCTAATATCACTAATATCAGAAAACTCGAAAACCCTAATCCATCATAAGATCAATTAAATGATCAAATTGATTAAAATCATTAATAGAACAAGAGTTTTGAAGGTTTTACCTTAGAAATTAATGGAAGATCTTTATTTTTGAAACCCTAATTGGCCACCATTGTTAAACTAGTGTAATACCCGTGCGTTGCACGGATCACATGTTAAAAATCAATTGTAGTTTTTTTTTCCGACAACCTATAGCAAATAACATATACCATCTATCAACACAAACATAAAAAACATTATAATTTAACAAAGTAAACATATAAGTCGAAGTTCAAAGTACAGCGTGCAATTAAAGTTAAAAGTAGGTTGAATGAAAATAAATGTTTAAATATGCATATAAAATACCAAATGCGATTAACTCAAGGATCATCCCCATCAACTGCTTCAACTTCGACTCACCAACCACACCCTCATCTGCCTTAGTCTAACCAACTTGATAGTTCTCAACCTTAGCATCCTTAAACATTAAAAAATGCATCTTAAACATTTAACAAAAATAACGGTTTAGAATATTAACATGTTAAAAGAGCTGGTGATCCAGTAGTTAGACAATCAAATGGTTATTTGACTCTCTGAGAGGGTTAAAAGCGGTGGGCTGACGCCAAAGACTTAAGGCACACACATTTTTGCAAAACTATTTAATACTATATGAATTTAAAATTTGTTTTTTTGAAATTTTAAAAGGTGTTATGTACTTTTATGTTTATCCTTCAAGGTTGTTAAATTTAAATGATATAAATTTATAATAAAAAACAGCGACAAGTATCGAATGTTAAAATTTAGAAGTTTGGTTATTTGTATAATGGTTGACAAAATGCAAAAAAAAAATTATTAAGTTTTAGTAAGAAAGCGACGATTGCTTCCAAATAGGTATATATAGTTCATAAATTTAAAATATACATCAAATGACTAAAAAGACAAACGAAAATTTGAAATTAGTACAGCAAAACGCATTTAAATTAGTAGTATATGTTAGTATCTAGTATTGAAAGATAAGCCACTGAAATACATGAAGTGGTTGTCTAGTATTGCATACTATATGTTAGGTAAAGATATATTTGTTAAATTGATCTTATTACTACTTATTTGGTCGGTTTATACTATCTTTTTTAATGCCACAAGTTTGCAACAGGAAGTTATACCCATTTTGAAGTGGGAGACGAAGAAATTCAGCAAGCCTGTGCTAGCAGCTTTTATATTCGCTTCAATGGCTTTATTTTCAGGCATCCGTTTACCGTCTACACCTTCTATGTTTCTATGTGGGTTGCAAGAATGACTTTCGGCTACACCTATTGTTTTTAACTTTTTATTGATCATTGGTGGTGTAGTTATCATCAGATATTTTACCTTAATTTATCGGATCTTTATTTTACCACAAAATGAAGAGAGTGTTTTCATTAGTACTAAAATAGGTCAAAACATAGGGTGGTTGGTTCTGAAAGAAAAGGGTCAACACTGTTTGGTAGTGTTTTGTTCTACAATAAGATGGGTCACATATTAATCATGCGATAATCTGTGATGATGGGTCCTATGTGTCAGTTTGTAGGTCTGTTGTTTGGTTAGCAACAAACGACACTATGTAACAACTAACAAAGGGTGTTTCGTTCTGCATCAGGTAGATGCTTATGTCCAAATACAAATTGCAGCAAGGAAATACTGACGAGTAGAATAGTGCTTAAAAGCTACTGAACTTTTTTTTATGATAGACTGTAGGAAAAATTGTATTTAGAAAAACTACTGAAATGAATGGCAATATCTTCTATTGTTGCAGTAGTGTAAAATGACTTATGTCTGTAAAAAGATCAGACTATTACAATTCAATTACCACCACCGGAGTATTATTCAGGTTAGACACGCAGTGTTCATTCTGTGAGGTTACAGACGAAAACATTCAGTGAAAAGTCGCGATGTTTACTTCAAGTATTCATATGTCTTCTCTATCTTAAATCAGGTATTACCTACCTTCCAGCCAGAAGGACTCCACATTACCACCCATATTTATTAAGGTTTTCCTTTCTTTCAGTTAACGACGAGATCCGTCTTACTAAATCCCAAATATAGTCATTGTATTTTCTGCCAGAAAATTGTGCAAGTTGTTATACTGTACAGGACGTGATTTATTATTCTAAGCTATGAATACTTTTCAGCTACCGATTATAAAGTCACTTCTGAAATTCCTTAATTTCATGACCAGCAGATTTTCCAGATTTCCCAGACGTGATTTCAGAAAGTTTTTAGAAATTCCTTTATAATCACAAGACAAAATTGTACATCGAGCTTGTCTCAAGAACAGAACCTGTTTTCAAACTTCTTGCTGCAGGGCTGCAGCTAAGTTAAAAGAGTTGCAGCATTTGCTGCAAGAAGTACCGAAACGAGGCCTTATTCGCCCTGACGCACCATCAGGAGATACACTGTCTCTGTCTATCAGGAAGAAGGCCGGTAGCATGAGATCATGTATCGACCACCATTTTTTTTACAAGATCGCCATTCTTAATCGATGTTCATTCCACGTATAGAAGATTTCCTGGTCTGCTACAATGTCTTAAATATTTTTCTAGAAAAATTCACAACTAGGTCACCATCAGTGGTGAGAGAAAGAACATGATGTTTTCCAGACTGTTGTTGCACACGTTATAGTCTCCCTAAAAGTTTTGAATTTTACTTCTGAGCTCCCTAATGCTCCAGTTATAGTATGAAATTTATGAATAACTTTTTTCATGGCTTCTAAGACAAGATCGTCAGTATGTTCTTTGATAACATCCTGATCTCCTAAATTCCGGAGAAGAACATGGGAATCATCTTTTCACGATCATGTAGATTTTCTGATAGGAGGAAATTATATAAGCAGCTCTCTAGATGTATATCCCAGATGAACAGTGTGGAATTTCTAAGCCACCCTATTTCAGTAGAATAATTTTCAGACAATCCTGCGAAGGTGAAGGCCATCACCTGATGGTCCCGACCGACGCATGTGAACGAAGTACCAAATTTTCAAGAACTTAAGTGACTGCTACCGTAGAAATTGTTGACAGTTCTACAAAAAAAAATTATGACTATTCAACCAGATATCCACCAAAATGTCCTATAATCAGGCAAAATTTTGATAGAAGCAGTATCACACATCGATGCAGCTATGTTCATACCTAGAGGCCTAACATACCGCAGGTTCAAGATAAAACGCCGTCATGGTAGTGAGTTACTACAATCCTTTGTTATCAGTTACCACAAACTCAGACGAAACATGTGCCATCTAAGTCGTTGTTAACCAGTTAACCCAGTCTACATGTTTTCTTTTATCCGAGATGATTACGCAGTAACAAATTCGCCGGAAATTCAACAATAGATCGTATGATTCCGAGGTATTCCATCAACAATCTTGTCAGATGGAAATTAGCGTTCGCGAATCGCGCTCACATTCGTGTTCATGATCACGTGAACGTTCACATTCACGTTTACGTTTCTTTTCACTTTCACGTTTACGTCTCAGTCATACTATGATGTTGTTTCAGTCCATGTTTTGTGCTATCTCATGATTTAAGTTCACGCTCATGTTCATGACTTCATTCACATTCGGGTTCGTGTTACATCTGACGATACATGTTTCCCAACTTGTTAATGTGTATGATCACAAGAAGCTTAAGAAACCAAACTCAAGTTTAGCACAACTTTTCCATACCCAGGCAGACCTTTCACATCTCAGGCTGTATCATTTGGTATTCTTTTCTCGGTCAGTATACGATCATGATATGTCCTAGATCACTGCGTGTCTAACCGTGGTTGTCACATTTCGGTACCTCAAGAATACCATTCATTTGGGACTCTGGTATCCGAGGGAAACCGGTTTGTTTCTAACGGCCTATTCAAATTCTGATTATGCAGGGTGTCTTGACACACGAAAAAGTACTTCTGGTGGTGCACAATTTCTAGGTCAAGATAAGCTTGTGGGATGGTCTTCCAAGAAGCAGGATTGCACATCATTGTCATCAGCCGAAGCGGAGTATGTGTGATACACTCATTTTATATGGGGTTCTAGATTTATTCTCGGTATCTCCTCGAATTGATCACGGTTCTAAGTGGAATGATTTGTTCTTGGTAAATAAAAAGGTTTTGGTTTGTTTATCTATTTTAAACTAATTACAAATAAGTAAGTGTCGAAGAGTAAAATTTAAGCGTTAAAAAATTAAACTAAATTGACAAGTTAAAACTAAATGTTTGAAAACGTAAAGAAAAGATTTAGAGAAATACTTCAACACTTAACAAATCTAGAACTTGAAAACTTTTTAAGAACATAAAACTTAACCCATCGGAAAACCAAATTGAATCCTGATCGGAATGTGGGAAATGATGGTGATCGGAATACACACAAGACACCCAATCGGAATATGCAAGAACCAAATTCAATTGGAATGTTTAAAGATTACACTAATCGGAATAATGGAAAAAGAGTTGATCGGAATACTTAAAAATAAGCTACAATCGGAATACTTAGAAATAAGCCACAATCGGAATATCTTAAAGCAACACCAATCGGAATATGCCAAAAGTGGCAAATCGGAATATGAATAAAAGGGGCAAATCGGAATCTTCAAAACCCTTTTCTGATCAATACGATCGGAATAAGGGGTGTTGCTGGTCGGAATACACAAATCGGAAAGGGGTTTATAACCCTTTCCGATTACCCTCTTTGATCCGAAAATTAAGCAAGATCAATAAGCTATGGAAATAAGCTTATTACCAAAACTAGCACGAATTTAAACTGAGTCGGATCAAATAAGCACTAAAAACAACTTTTATAACTTTAAATAAGCAAACTTATAAATCAAATAATAAAAAGATGAACGTTTTATGAAAACTTTAAAAAGTAAATAAGCTAAACTTACAAATAAGCCAATAAACACAAAGATCTTAAAGCTTATTCGTATAGAAACTTAAGGAAACATAAAAAGATTAACTTTTTAAGAACGAAAACATAGATGAACAACACGGATCATAAGTAATTTGTACCAAAAGTGAATGAAAATCAAAGAAAAGTAGAATGAGATTAAATATTAAAAGCTTGAATTTAAACTTGATTAATGAAAAACAATACAAAAGTTAAATCTTGAAAGAAAGAAAGATGAAAACTAGTGAGAGAAAGTTGAGAACTTTCTCTCTCTAGAACTAGAGAGAATGAAAAACTAAAACTAAAACAAAGACTAACTAGCTCCAAATTTGTGAAGTAAAGTCCTATTTATAGGCGTGTGATGATGGGCTTGTGAATGGGCTTTGGTTTCGGGCTTCTTTTCTTCTTTCTTCTTTAGTCTTTACGTTTCTTTAAATAAACGTTTCCGACTTTGGATTTTGAGAAGTGTCGGTGAATAATTCCAACTCGTCTTATAATCTTTTGTTTAATAGACTCGAGTTCTTTGACATATAAGAATCTTCCATCTTTGGCCTTTTCTTCGATAAATCTTCAAATAGGCGCAATGACTTCAAATCTTTTGCATCTCTTGGACAACAGACTTCGTCTTGAGTCTTTTTCTTCGATAAAACCCGTGCAATCCCATGTTTTCTTCAATATTCATCCGGTTGACTCTGAAAACACAATAAATACAAAAACCACGCATAATTCCAAACAAATGATATTAAGTACGTGTTTTGATCTTGTTTTAGCCAGAAATAAGTGGTAAAAGGATGGGTGTTTTCACACCTATCAAATCCCCTACACTTAACCATTGCCATGCCCTCATGCAATGCTTAGTGATAAAGCTAATTTACACTTTTCTCATAATAAATCAACCTTGGCCTTATTAACATACTACTAAACAAAAATTAAAGTACTAAGAGAAATCAAAACTTGCAAAGAGATCAAGGACTTACATTAGGGCTTTGGAGCTGCGACGATTCATCACCCTCAAGTTTCACGTTCCCCAAACTAAGCTTAAAAACGAGATCATTGTTATTATAAGTTAGCATATCAAACACTTACACACATGGCTTAATTATATGCTTAAACTCCCTTATTCCTAGGTGTATCTCTTATATTTTATTTTTGTCTTAGAATGATCATGAAGATGCATTTTTGGACTTATTTCGATAGTTTATTTAGGCTGAAAGCAAAGTAGGACGATTTGATCAATAGTTAGCTAAAGGACAATATCTCTTAAAACTGCTTCTCGGGATATCAAAAAGTTCATATATTGGCATAACTTGGTTCACGATTTGAGACCTTTCTCGGGCCGATATTTAGCATGTACTTCATACTTCATATCTTCGAGAGACGTTCTTAAGATAATGGTCTTCTCTTCGTTATAGAGTTTCTTCACTTGGAGAGTTTTGAGGGGTACTCCAACTTTGTTGATCACGACTTCATGATTATTTCTTCAATCTTTAATTGGGATTTTGAGATACAACGATCCCCCTCTTTTTCGGACTTGGATCTATTTATCCTCATACCTTGTTAGGGTCTTTTCGGATAGACTTCTCCATGATCTTTATGGGAGTTGATTGCTTTTCATCGTGAGTCTTGATCCTTCATATTGATTTTGGGAATAATGCTTTTCACATCACTTTGGATCTTCAGCAATAAAATGGAATCCTCATGCCTTGTTAGGGCCTTTTCGGACTCGCCAATCTTCGCGCCCCGCTTCATAAGTTATGCCTTGGCTATGAACTCTTATCATTACCGAGCAACTTTTAAACGATCTTGGGCTAGAAGCTAAGTAACTTTTCAAATCGTACGACCTTACTTATTGCAGATAAATTATTAGCAAGTGATGGGAGAATAGGCAAATAATTACACCAAGTGAGCTTATGCAAGAATACCGACTTATAATTGACTCTATCATTTCTCGTTCTCCACAATTTAAAATCTCAAGTAATGAGACTCGTGGATGCTTAGCTTAATAAACCAATTAAGGTCTACATGGTTAAGGATACTAGCTAGAATAAACTTGAATAAGTCTATTCGGGTTGAGTCAAAATAATCGCAACGGGCCTAATATGTCAAAGACTTCTAAACTAGCTACATCACTTATTAATATTTTTGACTTTATTGCGGGATATATACATATGAAAGCAACGCTAAAAATTTAAAAATTACGACTAAATGGCCAAAGTTAATTAAAAATTTGAAAAATGCTGAAAAAGATGATTTTCCGGTTAATTGAAGGCATTTTCATGGAAAAGTCCACTTAAAACTTCGATAGAAGTCCCCCTACACTTAAGATAAACATTTTCCCCAATGTTTAAGCATGTGGAAAAATCTCCCCTACACTTATGACATTGTGCACATTGGTTAAATCAAGCTAAGGAAGAGACGACTAAAGTGATCAATTTCAAATGTGAGTATGAAGAAAATTGAATCACGATAGTTGAGAGATAGAACCGGATTTCGGATAACACGGGAGCACGGTTCTTCAAAGGTTCCAAAAGTGCATTCATCCCTGTAATCACATCACCACACAAATACAAACACCTATAGAGGTCCCCCTACACTTAGGAGGTTAAAACAGAAAAGGATAGATACTCGGGCTGCCTCCCGAGGAGCGCTTGTTTTTGATAACCGAGTCACGAGCCTGACTCGACCCAAAATTAGTTCATGGGAAACGTGGTGAGGGATGGAATCATCTCGTGAGAGATGTCCTCACCAAAGTACAACTTCACTCGTTGGCCATTCACCTTAAAATTAGCTCCATTAGGTTGAGCGAGCTCGAGAGTACCATATGGAAAAATTTGGGCAATGGTGAATGGGCCGGACCAACGAGATTTCAGCTTGCCCGAAAAGATTTTCAACCGAGAGTTAAAGAGTAAAACTTTGTCTCCAACTTGGAACTCTCGGTTTTTAATCTTGGAGTCGTGAATGAGCTTGGTCTTTTCCTTATAGATCAAAGAATTTTCATAAGCCTCATTACGGAGTTCATTCAGCTCATTGAGTTGGATCTTGCGTAGGTCACCGACTTTGTTGATATCGAAGTTAGCCCACTTCAAGGCCCAGTAAGCCTTGTGCTCCAACTCAATGGGGAGGTGGCATGCTTTCCCGTACACGAGACGATATGGTGTACAACCAATCGGAGTCTTGTATGCAGTACGAAAAGCACACAAAGCATCATCAAGTTTATCAGCCCATGAGGCACGATACTCTCCCACGGTTCTTTCAAGAATTCGCTTTAATCCTCGGTTGGATATTTCAGCCTGGCCATTAGTTTGTGGGTGGTAAGCGGTGGAAAGACGATGATTTACACCATACCTAGACATGACTCTTGCAAATTGGTCATTGCAAATATGAGTTCCGCGATCACTAATAATGGCACGAGGCACACCAAATCTAGCGAATAGCGATTTCAAAAAGTTACAAACCACCCTTGCGTCATTAGTGGGTAAAGCTTTGGCTTCAACCCACTTTGAAACGTAGTCAACGGCTACAAGGATATATTTGTTTCCTTTAGAGGAAGGGAATGGCCCCATAAAGTCGATACCCCAAACATCAAAGATTTCACATTCTTGAATGAAATTCTGAGGCATCTCGTCTTTATGTGTGATCTTGCCTTGTTTTTTGCAAGCATCACATCATTTAACCATCTCGTGAGCATCACGGTAAATGGTGGACCAATAAAATCCCGAGTCAAACACTTTTTTGGTGGTGTAGTTGGGACCAAAGTGACCACCGGTGGGTCCTTTGTGGCAAGCGTCAAGGATTTCTAAAGCTGCCGGTCCATCAACACATCGGCGAATAATCAAATCAGCACATTGTTTGAAAAGATACGGGTCATCCCAAAAGTAAGTCTTAATGTCTTTGAAGAACTTTTTCTTTTGTTGGGATGTTAACCCGTCAACGAGAATTCCACCCGCCAAGTAGTTTGCAATGTCCGCAAACCACGGGGTTTCATCAGAAGTCGAGTTGATAGACATTAAGGTCTCCAGGGGAAAAGAGTCATTGATCTCTTTGTTCGGATGTTCCCCTTGGTAAGGATCCTCAAGTCTACTGAGATGATCCGCGGCTAGGTTTTCAGCTCCTTTTTTATCACGAATTTCGATTTTAAATTCTTGGAGTAGCAAAACCCAGCGAAGAAGTCTTGGTTTGGAATCTTGTTTAGTTAACAAGTACTTCAACGCGGAATGATCGGTATAAACGATTGTGGTGGAAAGGACAAGATAGGGGCGGAACTTTTCAAAGGCATAGACAACAGCTAATAGCTCTTTTTTGGTTGTCGTGTAATGCAATTGAGCCCCCGTCATTGTCTTGCTAGCATAGTGGATTGGTTGGAAGTGTTTATTCACTCTTTGGCCCAAAACCGCTCCAATAGCAAAGTCGCTAGCATCGCACATCAACTCAAAGGGAAGCTCCCAATTAGGGGTAACCAAGACGGGTGCCTTAGTTAGCTTATCCTTAAGCAAGTTGAAGGCTTCAAGACACTCGTTGGAAAAGATAAAAGGGGTATCTTTTTCCAAGAGGTGGGTCATCGGGCGAGTGATTTGAGAAAAATATTTGATGAATCGACGGTAGAAGCCCGCATGACCGAGGAAACTTCTCACACCCTTCACGGTTGAAGGTGGAGGCAACTTAGCGATAACATCGACTTTAGCACGGTCCACTTCAAGACCGGCTTTGGAGATCTTGTGTCCTAGCACGATGCCCTCTTTTACCATGAAATGGCATTTTTCCCAATTAAGAACAAGGCGAGTGTCTTCACACCGCTTAAGCATACGTTCTAAATTGGCAAGGCAAGCAGAGAAAGAATCGCCATAAACCGAGAAATCATCCATGAATACTTCCATAGTGTCTTCCACCATGTCATGGAAGATAGCCATCATACACCTTGGAATGTCCCAGGAGCATTGCATAAACCGAAAGGCATACGTTTGTAAGCAAATGTTCCGTAGGGACAAGTGAATGTGGTCTTTTCTTGGTCTTTGGGATTGATGGGAATTTGAAAATACCCGGAGAAACCGTCTAAAAAGCAGTAATAGTCATTACCAGCTAGACGCTCGAGCATTTGATCCATGAAAGGAAGAGGGAAGTGATCTTTTCTCGTGGCATCATTGAGCTTGTGATAGTCGATACAAACTCTCCACCCAGTAACAAGACGAGTGGGAATCAACTCGTTGTGTTCATTGGGAACAACGGTTATTCCGCCCTTCTTGGGCACACAATGGACGGGACTTACCCAAGGCGAATCCGAGATAGGGTAAATCAAGCCGGCATCAAGAACTTTGATAACCTCTTGTTTGATGACGTCATGAATTCGAGGATTAACCCTTCTTTGGCTCTGGAATGCAGGTTTAAAGTCATCTTCCATGAGAATCTTGTGAGTACAAAAGTTCGGAGCAATTCCGCGGATGTCAGAAATTTTCCAAGCAATCGCCTTCTTATGATCTTTAAGCACAGCGATGAGGCGAGTTTTCTCTTCTTCGTTCAAGTCCTTCGCGATGATGACGGGCGACTTCTTATTTTCTTCAAGGAACACGTACTCGAGATGGGGCGGCAACTCCTTAAGTTCTAAATCCGGAGGATTTTCTATCGGAGGCGTTTTCAAAGTCGGAGCATCGATAGCAATAACCGTGGGAGATGGTGGAGAAAGATTGTCTTCTTTAAGAAGGTTTTCAATGAGGCGCATGTCTTCATCCCAATCGGTGGGAGAATCGTCATTACCTAAGTTCACATCTCCCATGGTAGCTTCCAAATCTTTCCAAAGGAAATCACTTTCTCCAAATAGAGATAGTGATGAATCAATAGAGGAAACAGTCTCAACATTGGGAAGAGAGGTAGGAATACTTTTACAAGCATCTTTAAAGTGTTCTTCACAAGTCTCATCAAGAACGTCGATACAATTAACATTCTCATATGAATAAGGTTGTTTAGAAAGCTTTCCCATGTTGAAGACGATTTTGTCGTCACCCACTCTCATGATAAGCTCACCGGATTCAACATCGATGAGAGTACGACCGGTCCTCAAGAATGGACGACCAACAATTAATGGCACACGAGGGTCCATATCGTAGTCAACGACAACGAAATCAGTAAGAAAAGTGAATTTGTTGACTCCTACAAAGACGTCTTCAGCTATCCCCACTGGATAAGCAACCGTACGGTTAGCTAATTCCAAAGTCATTTTGGTGGGGACTAGCTCAGGGAGAGATAATGGCTTCCAAACGCTTAGAGGCATTAAGTTAATACTGGCACCTAGATCGGCTAAGGCCATGCAATACTCTACTCCCGGGAAGTTGCAAGGAATTAAGAAACGACCTGGATCACCAAGCTTGGTTGGCAATTTCTTTAAGAGCACTGCAGAGCAATTCTCATTAAGTTGGGTGTTAGCAATATCAAGAAGCTTCTCCTTGTCGCTAAGAAGATCTTTGAACATTTTCGCGTACTTAGGCATGTGAGCGAGAGCCTCAGCGAAGGAGATGTTGAAATTTAATTGTTTAAACATTTTGAGAAAGTTCGAAACCTGAATATCGTCCTTGCTTTTGAGCTTCTCTTTCCTCAACCTCGATGGATAAGGTATATCGGAAGAAGAGGAAGGCTTTGGGAGAATAGGATCACTCACATCCTTGGGTGGAGGAGGGGTAGAAGTAAGAGGTGGAGAAATTGGGGAAATAGAAGGATGAGGAATAGGAGCAGGTGACTCATTTTCCTTAGTCACAATCACCGGTGGAGGTATAGGAAACTCGGGTTCCTTGGTACCTTTGCCACTGCGAGTGGTGATTGCTTTCATCTCCCCTCTTGGATTCGCAACGGTGTTACTCGGAACAGTACCCGAAGAAGAGGGTTGATTACCTTGGAAGAAACTAGCCATCATGTTCTTTAAGTCATTCGTTTGACTATCCAAAGTGTTTCTCATATCAGCTCTCAGATCGTTCCCTTGTTTCACCAGGTCTGCTTTCAAGTTGAGCACTTCCCGTTGGAGATTGTCCACGATCACATCATTAGTCCTCATGTAGGTTCCAATATCTTGGTGTAATGCGGTGGGTTGATTGGCAGGAGCATTATAGGCGGGTGGTTGATAAGCAAGTTGTTGGTAAACTTGGTTGTTTCTTTGAGGTGGATATGGTTGTTTGTGAGGTGGTATGTATGGTGTACGAGGTTGTTGTTGTTGTTGAGGAGGGCGATTGAGGTTTTGTTGTTGGTTTGTGTTGTTAGGAGGAAAACCGGGTGGTGAGAGATAGTTGTTAGAGCGGTAGCTAAGCAAGTTGCGGTCACTTTGAGGACGAGCTTGATAAGCGGCCAGAGGATAGGTACCGTATGCTGCATTCACATTCTCAGAAGGATAGTCTTGGGTGGCGGTACAAGTGGTGTAAGAGTGAGGACCCCTGCATATCTCACATGGTTGGCTAACAACATTTACTTGAGTGTCTTGAACGTTTTTAGCATTGATGTTGTTGGTGTTGCTGGCGGTTTGGGCGGCAAGCGATTCAAGAAGCGTAGTAATTTTGTCAAGTCGCTTGTCGCTGTCACTAGTACTAGCACTAGCGACATTGGTCCGAACACTCTTGGTTTGCACACGAGACTTATTCTCAATGATATCCCAAGCGGCATTGGAAGTCTTAACCAAAATATTACCCCACGAGGCACTGTTTAGTGAATCTTGGTCATTCATGGTTAATCCATTATAAAAGGTATTAATTTGGTGCACTTTGGTAAAACCATGTTGTGGGCATTTTCTTAAAAGATCTTTAAAACGGTCCCAAGATTCACTAAAAGACTCATCGTACTTTTCTTCAAAATTGATAATTTCATTCCGCAAAGCGGTAGTACGAGAGGGTGGGAAAAAGTAGTTTATAAACTTGGTCTCCAAATCCGTCCACGTAAGAATACTTTGTGGCGGTTCCTTAGCAAGCCAATGTCGGGCTTGTCCCTCTAAAGAAAAGGGAAAAAGTTGCAAACGGATTACCTCTTGTGGAACACCATTGAATTTGACCGTATTCGTGAGTTGCAGGAATCTTTTGATGTGGTTATGAGGATCATCAATGGTACGCCCCAAGAATGGTTGAGCAGAGACCATCTGGATAAAACCGGATTTGAGCTCAAAGTTGTTGGCTGCAATCGCGGGTATAACAATTGGATCATTGTTGCCGTCTACATGTGCTTGCAGAAATTCAATCATCGGGCGATTGTCCGGTAGAGGCTCATTGTTGTTGTTATTATTGTTGTTGAGAGGTGGATTGTTATTGTTTTGAGGTGGGTTATTGTTATTGTTTTGTACACCGGCCATGTCTAAGTCTTCGAGAGGCTCGGGCTCTTGATAAGACGTTGATCGTGTACGCATGCACCTGCAAAAGAACTAACAAGGCAAAAACAAATCAAAAATATTTTTGTTTTTTTATGTTTTTTAATTTTTAGGATTTTTGAAAATTTTATATTTTTTAGGGTTTTTTGAAAATTTTATGAAAAAGTAACGTTCACGGTGAACGGATCCCAAAATCCAAGTTCTCACAAAAAACGGTTAATCTTAACGAGAAGAGCCGGCAGCGGCGCCATTTGATACAATCATTTTATATGGGGTTCTAGATCTATTCTCGGTATCTCCTCGAATTGATCACGGTTCTAAGTGGAATGATTTGTTCTTGGTAAATAAAAAGGTTTTGGTTTGTTTATCTATTTTAAACTAATTACAAATAAGTAAGTGTCGAAGAGTAAAATTTAAGCGTTAAAAGATTAAACTAAATTGACAAGTTAAAACTAAATGTTTGAAAACGTAAAGAAAAGATTTAGAGAAATACTTCAACACTTAACAAATCTAGAACTTGAAAACTTTTTAAGAACATAAAACTTAACCCATCGAAAAACCAAATTGAAGCCTGATCGGAATGTGGGAAATGATGGTGATCGAAAAACACACAAGACACCCAATCGGAATATGCAAGAACCAAATTCAATCGGAATGTTTAAAGATTACACTAATCGGAATAATGGAAAAAGAGCTGATCGGAATACTTAAAAATAAGCTACAATCGGAATACTTAGAAATAAGCCACAATCGGAATATCTTAAAGCAACACCAATCGGAATATGCCAAAAGGGGCAAATCGGAATATGAATAAAAGGGGCAAATCGGAATCTTCAAAACCCTTTTCTGATCAATACGATCGGAATAAGGGGTGCTGCTGGTCGGAATACACAAATCGGAAAGGGGTTTATAACCCTTTCCGATTACCCTCTTTGATCCGAAAATTAAGCAAGATCAATAAGCTATGGAAATAAGCTTATTACCAAAACTAGCACGAATTTAAACTGAGTCGGATCAAATAAGCACTAAAAACAACTTTTCTAACTTTAAATAAGCAAACTTATAAATCAAATAATAAAAAGATGAACTTTTTATGAAAACTTTAAAAAGTCAATAAGCTAAACTTACAAATAAGCCAATAAACACAAAGATCTTAAAGCTTATTCGTATAGAAACTTAAGGAAACATAAAAAGATTAACTTTTTAAGCACGAAAACATAGATGAACAACACGGATCATAAGTAATTCGTACCAAAAGTGAATCAAAATCAAAGAAAAGTATAATGAGATTAAAGATTATAAGCTTGAATTTAAACTTGATTAATGAAAAACAATACAAAAGTTAAATCTTGAAAGAAAGAAAGATGAAAACTAGTGAGAGAAAGTTGAGAACTTTCTCTCTCTAGAACTAGAGAGAATGGAAAACTAAAACTAAAACAAAGACTAACTAGCTCCAAATTTGTGAAGTAAAGTCCTATTTATAGGCGTGTGATGATGGGCTTGTGAATGGGCTTTGGTTTCGGGCTTCTTTTCTTCTTTCTTCTTTCGTCTTTACGTTTCTTTAAATAAACGTTTCCGACTTTGGATTTTGAGAAGTGTCGGTGAATAATTCCAACTCGTCTTATAATCTTTTGTTTAATAGACTCGAGTTCTTTGACATATAAGAATCTTCCATCTTTGGCCTTTTCTTCGATAAATCTTCAAATAGGCGCAATGACTTCAAATCTTTTGCATCTCTTGGACAATAGACATCGTCTTGAGTCTTTTTCTTCGATAAAACCCGTGCAATCCCATGTTTACTTCAATATTCATCCGGTTGACTCTGAAAACACAATAAATACAAAAACCACGCATAATTCCAAACAAATGATATTAAGTACGTGTTTTGGTCTTGTTTTAGCCAGAAATAAGTGGTAAAAGGATGGGTGTTTTCACACCTATCAATGTGTCTCTATCTGCGTGTTGTGCTCGAGTTCTTTTGATGAGAACACAACTCACGGATTATGGCTTCCACTTTGATAAAGTACCTATGCACTGTGACTCAAAGTCCGCCATAGCCATCTCCTGCAATCCGGTACAGCATTCCCACACGAAGCACATTGATGTCAGATATCACTTCATTAAGGAACAAGTTGAAAAAGGTATTGTTGAATTATACTTTGTTGGAACTGATTACCAATTAGCTGACTTGTTTACAAAAGCTCTTTCGAAAGAGAGGTTTGTGTATCTAGTTAGGCAAATTGGTATGAGATGTTTGACTCCAGCAGAACTGGAGATTCTAGCAAAGAAGCCTGCTTGATTCATCTATCAAACATCTATTTGTAAATATTAATGAAAAAGCAAAATACAAAATTGAAAAATCTTTGATAATCCAAAAATATTCTTCTCGACATGTCTTTCAGTATCGATAATATGAACGTACCTAGAAATGTCGCTCAATAACGACACGGGTGTGTACATAAAGCTCGAATGAAAGTTGTAAATATTTTTCAAAACATGTCATTTCTATCTTTTATAAAGGAATTTGTCTCTTTTGGACAATATTTCCAACAACGGGTAGAGCAATATATCTTGGGTTGAGCTTGTCACAAAACATTCAACGTTTTGAGCTCAACACAATGGCTTGTAATCACTTTCAGATTGCAACCCGGATCTATATTCACGGGGAGTGTACGCTTTAGTGCCCTTACCCTCAGCAAAAGAAGAGAAATTTTCTTACACTTGAGTGGATTTGTCAAGACATTCAAAGTCTAAGAACTCAAGTTTATGCTTTAGAAAAACATTTTCGCCAAAAAGAAATGATTTTTCAAAAAGCGTTGAACACAATTTTTTTCAAGAATTTCTCAATGATATTCAAAATCTTTCAAAAATTGTGTGTTCAACAACTCCTATCCTCAAAAGACTAATGTGGATCATATCCTCGTAATGACAATTCCATTGGATCAATTTTTGAGGGGGAGCGTTCCAAATTCATGCTAGTTTGACACATTCTTCTCCTGAAGATTTTCAAGACTCTTTTTCAAAATATATTTTAATCAAATTTGGTATCTCTAATATCAAAAGATTTCATATATTAGAGATAGGGGAGAAAATGTGATTAAAATGTGATCTAAAGACTCAAGCACTCATGGTTACGATCAAAAACCCACAACATCTTTAATTCACGACGTTATTGGTGTCAAAAGGGTGGTTAGGTTTAAGTCCTATGATCCAACCAGAACCAGAGGGATCTTCCCAGGTTCAATCCAATAGATTATTAGAAGTCCTTAGGAAAGATGGAGTAGAATGTAAACGTAGATGAATGTCGACTAAGTACTGATGATAGAATTGGAACAATCACAACAATGTGCTATTAATGATGTCTTGGTAAGCATTGAAGGTGTTGAAGAATGAAAAAGAAGTATAAGAATAAGGGTGTAAAGAAATTAGCCTTTCATACAACTTAGGCAGAAAACGGGTCAACACATCATGAAGACAACGCATCATGGACCCAGTGTTGTAATGCACAAACCCTCCCCAACTAACTCGGGCTTCTCTTAAAAGAAGTTTGTTTTATTGACACAAAGATCAACACGATTTCTATTGACTTTCTCACTCCGAGATAGTTGATATTGAATAGGTGGCATCTGCTCCAGCCTCCGACTACTAAAAGTGCACAAATTGAGTCTAGAGCCAAGAGATCAATCAAATCTCGTTAGGACACACGGATGAAGATCAAGAGAGTCCTACGCTATATCCTTGTGATATTGCTAGAACACTCAGAGTGATACTACTTAGTATTCACAATGATGAGTGGAAATCCTTCCAGTGTTAACATCAAACAGCACTGCGGTAGGTCATGTGTAAGATTCTTTATGAATTGAACATATGTAAAACTGAAAAGCAACAGTGGTTTGTTTCTTTATCGATTCAAACTCGTTTTAGGTTTCTACGCAATATCTTTATGGTCTTGCCAGAACATTCAGAGTGATGTTCATTAATATTCACAGTGATGAATGGAAATTCTTCTAGCGTCAACATCAAACAGCGCTGCGGTAGGTAACTTGGGAGATTCTTATGAATCAAGCTTGTGTCAACTGGAAAGCAATAATGGTAAGATTCTTAATGAATCAAACTTGTTCCAGGAATTTGAATTGACGACTTTAATCAAGCGGATATCTTTCCAATTGATTCACTCTTTATGTTCGCAGTCTTGCTTTGAGACGGTCGAGTAAAGAGAACGGCTAGTACAGCCGCGAAACCCTGTCAAGGAGATTCTTAATTGAAACTACCTAATCACAGGTACGTAATTTAATATCGTGTAACGTTCTTCACCGACCGGAGGTAAAACGCTACCGATTTAGGATGAATGACAAAGCCATTCAGTCCGTGACTATGTTTTTTATCAAGAAGGTGACGTTACGGTGTACTTAACAAAGTCAAAGATTCATAACCACATACTCATGCCCAAAGACATCCAACAATCAAGAAAGCTAAAGATTTCCACAACTCTGATGATCAAAATCTTCCTTATCAATTAATGTAGAGAAATGACCTCTCTTCAAGGGAGATTGTTAGCAAGCTTTCAAGTTTGTGCAAAGTATCAGCATGTGGATAAAGACACAAGATCGCAAGATGGCAAAGACAAGTCAAGAACAATTTGAAGATCTTAAGTTTAAAGACAAAGTCAAAAGACAACGACAAAGGCTCAAAGATCACAGCATGAAGAACAAAACTACTACTACACGTTCAAGACTCATTTATGACCAAATTCGTAATCTTCATGGATTTCCAAATATCGAAGAGGAATGACCTCACATTGGGGGAGATTGTTAGCCTCAAAATATTGAGTCAAACAAGAATGTTCGGTCATAGGTTTTAATTGTAATATTTATTAGAAGGTTGTAATAGTTGGTTAAAATAGTCGTGACATTACGGGCTTGATGGTTAGCTTAAAAGGCCTCTTTCAAGGTACTAAGCATTTATTCAAGCCCGACCCAAAACATATATAGTCCATTAGAGAGCCCGCATGTGAGTGGACTATATAAGCACCCTCCTAGCATGTTAGGAGGGTGGATGATCTCATTATTATTAATCTAATTTCACAAGTTAATCATCTCTCTCTACTTTCTCTCACTACTTTCTCTCGCTAAATTTCATATCTTTTCCATCTCATTTCTTTAATCTATCATCATATTATTAGGGACAACAGTGAGTGTATGAGCTGTAGTAGTGCCTGGAGGCCTGTGGTGGAAAATTTTAAGAAACGTATTTCGAATTAGAGCTAAAACGATGTCTTATGGGGGACGATTAGCATTCATCAAAACAATTCTAGGAAGCTTACCATTATATTTATTTTTGATGTTGTGTGTGCCCATCTGCATGTTAAAAAAGCTCGAGTGCATTCGTAAAGACTTCTTTTGGGGTGGGGTGGGTGAGGGTAAAAAATTAGCATGGGTAAAATAGGAGTCTTTAATAAATTAAGTCTGGGAGGGGCTTTAAATATATGGTCTTCGAGGGTAAAAAATTAGGCTTTATTGGAAAAATAGTGGTGGATAATAAAAAAGGAGGGGATTCTTTATGGACTAAGGCAATTAAAAGCATTTATGGCATAAATATTGGGTTAGAGCGCAATGGTGGGGGAAGGGTACTGGCATTACAGGTGTATACGGTGACATTATTAAGGTAGGGAGAGATTTAGATGAGTTAGGCATTCGATGTATGTCGTCTTTTTTATGCAAGATAGGGAATGTGATGGATACATCATTTTAGAAGATAGATGGGTTGATAATTATAGGCTATGTGATAAGTTTGCTTGATCATTCCACTTGGATAGATGTAAGGAGGGTAGGATGTCAGAAAAACATAGTTGGATAGATGGGGTTTAGAAATAGATATAAGGTTGGGTTAGGGATCTTAGATGGAGGGCATGTGGGGATGTATAGGATTTGTTAAGTATTTTACAAAATGTTATGGTTTCTAATAAGGAGTGCATGGATCTTTGGAGATGAAGTGTTCATGAGAGTGATTGTTTTACGTTCAATATGCTAACGAAGATGGTGGAGGAAAGAATTTTGGGAAGCGATAACCAAGAGACGATTTGGAGCAATCTTATGCCGAAAAAGGTAAACATATTGCTGTGGAGAGCTTTGAAAGGTAGATTTCCTATGCGTGTGGAGCTCGATAAAAGGGGAGTTGATTTAGATACCTTACTTTGCCCATGTTGTAATGATATAGTGGATTCGTGTGATCATAGTGTGGTTTTATGCTCTATGGCAATGGGAGTGAGTACGGAAGAAAATCTATAGTTGGTGGGGTACTGGGAATGTTGTGCTTTTTTCCGTTAGAGATCTATTTTTATCTTGGAGTAATGTGGTCATCCCTAACCATTCAAAGTTATTATGGCAGGCAGTGATTTGGTCTATGATAGGTGTGTAAACACCCATCCTTTTGACCACTTAATTACAATAATAACCGAGCCAAAACGTGTATTTTATGTCTTTTATGTCGGAATTATGCGTGGTTTGTGTTTTTGTTGTGATTTAGGACGAAATTGTGAAAAGTGGAGAAAACACGGCATTCACGGGCTAATATTGAAGAAAAAGACGAAATATGAAGTCGAGAAGTCAAGAGTGGAAAAAGAACGGAAGTCCAAGACCAATTCTGAAGATTTATCGAAGAAAAAGTCGAAAGACGGAAGTTTACCAAAAGCCGAAGAACTCGAGTCTTATTTATTGAAGAATATAAAGACGAGTTTAAAGAAAATCCCGAGCCATAAGTCATTAAAGTCCAAGATTAAAGAATATTCAAAGGCTTAAGGACTAATGGTGCAATTAACAAAGAGATTAAGAAGGAAGGACCTAATGATGCAATTAAGAGAAAAGGAAGGAGGGGAGGAAGCTTCCTAATCCTCCCCTATATATAGAACATGGGTTAATATACAAAGAAGTTACTAAACTTTCCAAGAAATTTGTCCTAAGGTAACGAACGTTCATTTTGTGTTTCTAAGTTACTAAACTTTACTAAACTACACATCACAATAATTTAGTGTTAATTTGAGTAACCTGAATGTATGTTTTTTGATAAGTTAAGTAACATAAATGTCTTGTTTTTTCATGTTAAGTAACATAAATATCACGTCTTTGATAAGTGGGTAACTTAATCAACCGGTCATATGAACATTAGTAACTTAGAAACATAAAATGAACGTTCGTTACCTTAGGACAAATTTATTAAAAAGTTTAGTAACTTCTTTGTATATTAACCCTATAGAACATTAGTATAATCTTTTCATTTTGTTGGCTAGAGTGACACTAGTTCTTCCACCTTTACTTTTATGCACATTTAATTACCTTGCACCTTTAATTACTTGCACCTTTAATTACCTTGTCTTGCACTTTAATTTTCAAGTAAGTTACTTTTTATCTTTATTGCACCTTTACTTTACTTGTTTGATCTCTCATTCTACCTTTCTTTCTTTCTTGATCTTTATGTTTACATGCTTATTATCTTGCTAATTTGATTAAAGATTGTGTTTTTTATGCTTTTGATTGTTTTAGATTTTTTATTCTTATAGCTTATTTGTTTTAATCTTTAAGTTTTTAAAGCTTTTATAAAAGTTATTTTTATATAAAAGTTTGTTTTTTGTAAAGCTTATTCATTTCGTGTCTTAAAAGTCTTTAAATTTCAGTTAAGTAACTTATTTTTATACGGTTTGCCTTAGGATTTTCATCTTGTGCTTATTAGACTTATAGCTTATTTTTCTAGCTTATTTTGTGCTCTTTCCTCCGTATTCCGATCTGACAAATCGGAAAAGGGTTATACATTCCGATTGGAGTGATCGGATAAGGGTTTTGAATATTCCTATTGGTATTCCGATCTGGGAGTGGCTTAGGTATTCCGATCTGGGTTAAGTGACAGCATTCCGATCTGAGGCTATTCCATATTCCGATCGAGGTGTTCGGTTGGTTATTCCGATTAGGTATAGTGACTATATTCCGATCAAGGGGTTCCGACCAGCATTCCGACCAGGGGTCATTCCTTATTCCGATCAAAGGTAAGTTTGATATTCTGATCAGGTGTAGTGACAGTATTCCGATTGGGAGACACTCCAGCATTCCGATCAGGTAGGTGTATATATTCCGATCAGGGGGATTGAGTTCATTCCGATTGTATTAATCGGAATACATTCCGATTGGATTTATTTTACTATTTTGTCTTGTTGAATTTTTAGTTTATGTTTTTATACTTTGTCTAATTTTAATTCTCGTCACGCTTTAATTTTAAGTCGTTTACTTATTTTACTTTTCACGTTTTTAAATATTTGTCCCCTTTACTTTTAATTAGATTTAGATTTATTTTAAAGTCATTTACTTTAATCGTTTTGCACATTTTATTTAAAAACAAACCAAAAATATTTGTTTCACCAAAATCAATAGAGTCACACATAGAACCTAGATCAATTCGTTAAGATATCGAGAACAAGAAATTTAATTTTTACATACAAAACCTCAGTTATTAAATGGCGCCGCTGCCGGCTCTTTTCGTAAAGATTAACGGTTTTCTGTGAGAGACGCGTTGCTTTTTGGGATCCGTTCACTTGTGAGCGTTATTTTCTTGCCTAAAAAAAGATTCAAAAAATCAAAAAAGTTAGAAATTGCTAAAAATCCATTAAAAAAAATTAAAAATTAAAAATTTCAAAAATCCAAATAGATTTTATCTTTATTGTGTATATATATTGTCTTTGTGTTTGGTTTCTTTTTCTTTTGCATTTTCAGGTGTATGCGTACTAGATCTTCTAATTATCAAGAGCCCAAGACTCAAGAAGATTTAAGTATGTCAGGTGTTAACAACAATAATAATCCACCGCACCTCAACAATAATAACAATGTTCTTCCACAACCCGATCTTCGTACAATGGAAGAGCTTTGTCAACCTACCATGTTTGGACGAGGAGGACCGATTGCGCCGATGCAAATCAACGCTCCGGAGTTTTCGTTGAAGCACCACATGATTCAGCAAGTGCAAACAAGTCCATTCGCTGGAATGCCTGATGATGATGCTAACAAACACCTCGACAAGTTCATTACAATCACCCAAAGCATGAAGTTGCCCGGTGCCACAATGGATGTTCTTCGCCTACAACTCTTCCCACATACTTTATCACATCATGCCGAGAAATGGTTTGATCGTCTCCTGAAGAATTCTATTCACACTTGGGATGACATGACTCAACGCTTTTTGTCGCGCTACTTTCCACCATTCATGGTCACGAGCCTTCGTAATCAAATCAGCGGTTTCATGCAAGATCCCAATGAATCTCTTTTTGATGCTTGGGAGGGATATAATGTCTTGATTGATCGTTGTTCAAACCACAACATGCTCCCTGTGACCTTAATTGATACTTTCTACAACGGTTTGACTTTTCGTGATCGTGATACGATTAATGCAGCCGCCGGTGGCACATTTATGAAAAGGAGACCCGAGGAGTGTAGAGAGCTAACTGAGAACATGACTACTCACCACAAGAACTAGGATTCCTCTGCTTCTTCAAGGAATAACCCGAGAGTCAATGTTTCTTCCACCTCAGCAAACCCTGATATGACCGAACTCACCCGCATGATGACTGAAATGAGCAAAAGTATCACGCTTCTCGCTTCAAACCAACAACAACAACAAGTTAAAGCGGTTGCTAATCCTTGTGAAACATGCGGCGGTCCACACTCATACACCGATTGTCCTTCTACACAAGGAAATCCGGAAAATGTGTATGCAGCTTATGGTAATTATTCACCGGAAAATTACCAAGCTCGACCTCAAGGGGATAGAAATTTGCTGAGTTACCGGTCCAACAATTACCTTTCACCTGGTTTTTCTCCTCAAAACCAAAACCCCGCCAACAACTACAATAGAAGCAACCAAATCCCACCAAGAGCTTCTAATCCTTATCACCCACCCGCCCAACAAACCCCACCCAGTAATCCGGATGTTGAAGCCATAATGAGAACCCACGGTGAGCAAATCAAGAATCCACAGAGTCAAATTATCAATCTGAAAGGAGATATCACAAAGCAAGGTAAGATCCGAGCTTAGAGATAATATTCAATCCTCCTTCAGCAATCAAACCAATGATTTGAAGAATATGCTTGCTAGTTTCTTGCCCGCAGCTCAACCTTCTACTTCGAGTTCTCTACCTTCAAACACCGTCAACAATCCGCGAGCAAATGTGAGCGCTATTACTACTCATAGTGGAATTACCATTGTCGATCCACCAATCCCACCCCCATCATCTACACCTCCTCCACCACCATTTATCCCTACTCCTCCTACACCTAGTATTAGTGCACCATTACCGTCTCCGCCTCGTCATGACGATGTACCTCGGAAGGAACCTTCAACATCTCAACCTTTACCTACCACACCTGCACCTTCACCACCCAAACCCAATATCCATTATCCTTCTCGTTTAGGCAATACCAAACTGCTAACCAAGGAGGACTCTGAAGTGACATGCTATGTGAAGATGATCTCTCAGATGAACTTCAACATTAGCTTTCTTGAAGCACTTGTCCACATGCCCAAATTTGTTAAAGCATTTAAGGAATTGCTTAACAAGAAGGAGAAGCTGATTGAACTCGCCAACACACGCTTAAATGAAAGCTGCTCTGCAGTTATTCTTAGAGAACTTCCGGAAAAGCTTGGAGATCCCGGTCGTTTTGTGTTGCCTTGCGTGTTCAACAAAACTGAAGAATTTACTGCCCTTGCTGATCTCGGGGCCAGTATTAATTTGATGCCATTGAGTGTTTGGAAAACACTATCATTGCCCGACCTCAATCCAACAAAGATGACTCTTGAACTTGCAAATCGCACTCTCGCTTACCCTGTTGGTATAGCCGAAGACGTGTTTATCAAAGTTGGCACATTTACTTTCCCGGTCGATTTTGTCGTTGTTGATTATGAAATGGACCCTCGTATTCCTTTAATACTTGGTCGGCCATTCTTGAGAACCGGACGAGCTTTAGTGGATGTGGCCGAAGGTGAGTTAATCTTAAGAGTCGGGGATGATGCACAAGTTTTCAAAATGGGGAAGCTTATAGGCAAATCTTTTGGACGAGAATCAGTAAATATGATTAATGTGCTTGATGACTTTGTCGTCTACGACAATCCTCTATTCGACTCTTGCATTGATAATCCACTCTTTAATGATGATGTGGATGATTCTCTATCCAATTTGGAACCTTCTCCCATTTATGATTCTCTATCGGTCTTTGATGCTTATGCTGATGATTCTAGCTCAGATTCGGATGATTATGATGACCTTACTTCTGAGTATCCCGAGCTGCCCACATATGATGATTTTGATGAGGCTGATACTCTTTCGAGCGATTCTTCACATGATGAAGATCCTCCGCCATCACTCGATCCTACTTTGGACGATTACTCATTTGAGGAAGATTTCTCTACGTTTCTTAACACTTACTTCCCTCATGAGAGTGATGCCCCTCCTTATGATTTTGAAGATTATCGTCTTGATCCTACTTTGGATTTGAAGCACATTCTTTCAAAGGAGAAGAAACCGGTCGACACCGAAATCCGCAGCACGTATGAGTTAACACCTCTTTGTCCCCCTTCTAAGGACGAGGTTGTGCTTCTTCGCGGATCTTCTTCACACTCTGCTGAGCCTGAGTTCTATTTTCCCCTAAAGGAAAAGGTGTTCGATCCAGGTATTGCAATATTTAAGCCATCTCAGTATCCACCTGATGAAATAAAAGGAAATATCTTTAGAACTTATGGAAATCTGCTTGCACCACTTCACCCTTGCTTCCACCGTGCTCCATCTTTGCTTAAGGGAACCTTGCCTACTCTTCTTTGGCTTGCCTTGTTCGCCTTAAGCTTGTGCTATTTGATGGACGAAAACTATGTCTTTGATCCTGGTGGATATGTTTCATGCTTCTTCCTATGCTAATCAAGGTCGAGTCAGGCTCACGACTTGGTAATCAAAAACCAAGCGCTTCTTGGGAGGAAACCCATGCATCTATCATTTCGTTTTCTTTATCCTAAGTGCAGGGGAGACCCGTTGGTTTGCTATTTCATCTCCTCTCCCTTCTTATAATCAGGGATTCGAGCGCTCAATGATCCACTCTTGATGGTTCTTGACGACCCGTGATTCCGTGTCCACTTCTTCCCGGTTCTATCCTAAACTCTTTTCGATTCACTATTTTATATTTTCTCAATATTAAAATAGGAATCTCTTTAGTTGTCCCTTCCTTAGCGAGATTTAAACAACGTACACAATGTCCTAAGTGTAGGGGAGTTTACTCCCACATGCTTAAACATTGAGGACAATGTTTATGTTAAATGTAGGGGAACTTCTATCGAAGTTAAGTGGTCTTTTCCTTGTATTTGTCCTTATTTTAACCGGAAGATCAATTTTTCGACATTTTTCAAAATTTTTAATCTATTTTGGCCTAGTAGTTTTTCCCTTTTTATAGTTATTTTCTTTCTTTGCTAGAATAAAATTTTAATAAAGTGGTTTTAATTTTCAAACGTTGTGAATCTTTTGACTCAACCCGAGTCTACTTATCTAAGTTACTCTAGCTACTATCCTTAACGTGTTTAAGTCAAGTTTTGCTAGGCTTTTATATAGGGAGCTATAAAACGCGAAAGTCTTAACTCTCACGGGTTAAGAACAAGAACTTTTCGCAAGTTCCTATAATTGATCCTAGAGAGTCGTTTATCAAGGGAACTTTAAAATGCGATTTCTAAAATTGAAAAAGTCTAAGAGTTTGCAAGATCCTATAGGCGACTTGAAAACCCAAAACTTTGATTTAATAGGCTAAGCATCCACGAGTCTCATTACTTGAGATTTTAAACTGTGGAGAACGAGAGTTGATAGAGCCAATTATAAGTTCGGTATTCTTTCAGGAATTTATGTGAGTTAATTATAAGCCTATTCTCCCATCGCTTGCTAATAAATTTATCTGCAATAAATAAGGTTGTACGATTTGAAAAGTTACTTAGCTTCTAGCCCAAGATCGTTTAAAAGTTGCTCGGTATGGATTAGAGTTCATAGCCAAGGCATAACTTATTGAAGCGGGATGCGAAGATTGGCGAGTCCAAAAAGGTCCTAACAAGACATGAGGGCTATATTTTGTTGCTAAAGATCCAAAGTGATGTGAAGAATCATTTATCGAAAATCAATATGAAGGATCGAGACACACGACGAAAAGCAAAAACTCCCCAAAAGTCATGGAGAAGTGTATCCGAAAAGACCCTAGCAAGGTATGAGGATAAATAGATCCAAGTCATAAAAGGAGGCGGATCGTTGTATATCAAAGTCCAAAATAAAGATTGGAGAAAAATGAAGAAGTCGTGGTCCCAGTATGAATCTCTCAAAACTTCAAGTGAAGAAATTCCATTATGAAGAGAAGACCATAATTTCATGAACGTCTCTCAAGGTTTGAAGTATGAAGTCGCTGCCAAATATCGGTCCGAGAAAGGTCTCAAATCGCGAAGCGAGTTATGCCAAGATATGAACTTTATGAGGTCCCGAGAAGCAGTTTTAAAAGATTTTGTCCTTTAGCTAACTATTGATTAAATCGTTCACTTTATTTTCGGACTAAATAACTATCGAAATAAGTCAACAATGCATACTCGTGATCATTCAAGACAACAATAAAATATAAGAGATACACCTAGGAATAAGGGAGTCTAAGTGAATAATTGGCCCACATGAGTTCGTGTTAGTTTACTAACTTATAATAACAATGATCTCGTTTTTAAGCTTGGTTTGGAGAAAGTGAAAACTTGAGGATGATGATTATTCATGACATTTCTAAAACCCAAAGTATGCTTTTTGATTTCTTTATTTTGAATATCTTTAATTTTCTATCTCTTTAATAAAGGCCAACGTGGATTGATTATGATGAAAAATGAAATCTTGCTTTGTAACTAATGCACTGCATGAGGGCATTACAATGGTCAAGTGTAGGGGATTTGATAGGTGTGTAAACACCCATCCTTTTGACCACTTAATTACAATAATAACCGAGCCAAAACGTGTATTTTATGTCTTTTATGTCGGAATTATGCGTGGTTTGTGTTTTTGTTGTGATTTAGGACGAAATTGTGAAAAGTGGAGAAAACACGGCATTCACGGGCTAATATTGAAGAAAAAGACGAAATATGAAGTCGAGAAGTCAAGAGTGGAAAAAGAACGGAAGTCCAAGACCAATTCTGAAGATTTATCGAAGAAAAAGTCGAAAGACGGAAGTTTACCAAAAGACGAAGAACTCGAGTCTTATTTATTGAATAATATAAAGACGAGTTTAAAGAAAATCCCGAGCCATAAGTCAATTAAATCTAAGATTAAAGAAGATTCAAAGGCTTAAGAACTAATGGTGCAATTAACAAAGAGATTAAGAAGGAAGGACCTAATGATACAATTAAGAGAAAAGGAAGGAGGGGAGGAAGCTTCCTAATCCTCCCCTATATATAGAACATTAGTATAATCTATTCATTTTGTTGGCTAGAGTGACACTAGTTCTTCCACCTTTACTTTTATGCACATTTAATTACCTTGCACCTTTAATTACTTGCACATTTAATTACCTTGTCTTGCACTTTAATTTTCAAGTAAGTTACTTTTTATCTTTATTGCACCTTTACTTTACTTGTTTGATCTCTCATTCTACCTTTCTTTCTTGCTTGATCTTTATGTTTACATGCTTATTATCTTGCTAATTTGATTAAAGATTGTGTTTTTTATGCTTTTGATTGTTTTAGATTTTTTATTCTTATAGCTTATTTGTTTTAATCTTTAAGTTTTTAAAGCTTTTATAAAAGTTATTTTTATATAAAAGTTTGTTTTTCGTAAAGCTTATCATTTCGTGTCTTAAAAGTCTTTAAATTTCAGTTAAATAGCTTATTTTTATACGGTTTGCCTTAGGATTTTCATCTTGTGCTTATTAGACTTATAGCTTATTTTTCTAGCTTATTTTGTGCTCTTTCCTCCGTATTCCGATCTGACAAATCGGAAAAGGGTTATACATTTCGATTGGAGTGATCGGATAAGGGTTTTGAATATTCCTATTGGTATTCCGATCTGGGAGTGGCTTAGGTATTCCGATCTGGGTTAAGTGACAGCATTCCGATCTGAGGCTATTCCATATTCCGATCGAGGTGTTCGGTTGGTTATTCCGATTAGGTATAGTGACTATATTCCGATCAAGGGGTTCCGACCAGCATTCCGACCAGGGGTCATTCCTTATTCCGATCAAAGGTAAGTTTGATATTCCGATCAGGTGTAGTGACAGTATTCCGATTGGGAGTCACTCCAGCATTCCGATCAGGTAGGTGTATATATTCCGATCAGGGGGATTGAGTTCATTCCGATTGTATTAATCGGAATACATTCCGATTGGATTTATTTTACTATTTTGTCTTGTTGAATTTTTAGTTTATGTTTTTATACTTTGTCTAATTTTAATTCTCGTCACGCTTTAATTTTAAGTCGTTTACTTATTTTACTTTTCACGTTTTTAAATATTTGCCCCCTTTACTTTTAATTAGATTTAGATTTATTTTAAAGTCATTTACTTTAATCGTTTTGCACATTTTATTTAAAAACAAACCAAAAATATTTGTTTCACCAAAATCAATAGAGTCACACATAGAACCAAGATCAATTCGTTAAGATATCGAGAATAAGAACTTTAATTTTTACATACAAAACCTCAGTTATTAGTCTAGCGGGTATTTTGTTTGGAAATAGATAAATAATCGTGTGTTTAGAGGTAAGATTTCAAGTGTTAATAAAATCGTTCAAGAAATTCAGCTCAAAAGCTTTGATTGGATAGTTCGTCGGTCGAAAAAGAAGTCTTTAGTTTGGAAACAGTGGATGTTTAAGCCTAAGAAATGTATCTTGGCGTCTTGATTGTTGTGGCGGTCTGGATCTTTTTTTAGAGGGTGTTTGGTTGTTGCAGTGTGTTGGTCTGCTTGTTTAGTTGTGGTGCAAGTTGTGTTCATGCGGTGGTCGAAGGCTGCTCTTCAAGGCTATTTTTTAAAGTTTTTTGTGGGTCTGATGTGATGCCTATTGTTGTATGTTTGTATAATTTATTGTCTTTGGTCTGTCTATTTTGTTTTCCTTGGCCCATTCTCTTTTAATTATCTTATTAATTGAGTACGAATGTAATGTTTTGTATTTTTTTTGAGGTGTTTTATATATAGTTGCTTTTTAAAAAAAATATTTTAATGGTTAAATTTTAAATAAATTAGATAGTGTTAAGTGAAAGTTACAAAGGTTTATATTTTTCCAATAAGTTTAAAAAATTAACAAATACCCCTAATATTTTATAAATTAATAATATCAAAATTACAAAATATTAAACACAAATTCTTCTTATATTAAACTAACATATTAAATTAAAGTTGACTTATTTGTAATCTCATGCGTGCACGAAAATTATAATTATAATCATAAAGCAAAAAACTTATATCACTAGTACTATGTATGATCATAATATGATCATTCATTATTGTATGTATGTATGTTTATTAGTTATCACTTTCCATTTCATATTGTATTTGTGAATTTAAAGCTTTTATTATTTTCTATTTGCCAATAACTTTATTCCTAAAAGTAATGTAACATCTACTTATTTAGATTTCAGAATTTTGATTGTTGTTTGTTTGGTTTTTGTTACATAACTCGTCGGTCGTCACTCATGAGGAAAAAGAGAACAATCGACTCGTTTTACAAGCCAATAAAAGATATCGTTCATGAGCTCGAAACACAAGCTGTTCCAGGCTCAAACTTAAAATCACACTAATAATGATAATGTTATGAAAGAGTTAGCAACATTTTAGTGAAGCCAGCTTCATGAATGGTGTGTTCTTTGTCGCAATGTAAGTCACTATCTATTTTCAGATGATGGTGTTATAAAGTGGTCCACTTATATACGAAAATAAAGCTGCATGTGCGTAAAGAGTTAATGATAGTGTAATTTCATTTAAAGACCTAATAACACTTATTTTTAGGTTTATAATATTTTGATCTACATCTTATATAGATTGTAAAACAAAACTATTCCTAAAAGACCATGAGCATCACAATACTATCATATGTGTATTTGTTTAATGTTTCTTTTTGCTAATTATGTCCCAAAGTGCTAACCAGATCGTATGATATTAATTTTCAGATTTCTCTAGTACTATGTAATTCAAAATACCACCAATTATGCATTGAATTAAAGTACTTGCAGTATAAAAAATGGTAGACAAAAAATATTTTGACAAATAAAAGAAAATCTCAGAAACCTTTGTAGCTAACTCATTTGTAATGCTAGCTCCTTGCCAGTTCTTTTAATGAAATTGATGTTGTTAAAAAATCAGATAAAGAAACCTTTAGTCGGAGAAAGGGGTATAAGAGTAAATAATAATAAGAAATTTACATTTGTAACCTCCTTTTAGGCTTAAATATGTTGGATTAGATAAACAAAATTGGAGACCCTAGTGCACTTACACCTGCTGCACCCATTTATAGCCCCTTTATAACCGACCCTTACTTGGTTGCAGCAGAACTACAATCGAGATCGAATGGTAGTGTAATGTTTGTGGTGATCTCCTCTCTAACAACTACTTAAAATACCTATGTATACTAGTGTTAACAACGAAATAAACAGACTAACATAGAGCTAGGTACTTTTTGAATTTGGAGGAGTAAAGTGTTTGTGAAAGATATAACTTTGAATGAAAAACTTTCTTTACTCCTTTTTAAAGGTGTTGATGTAGACTAGAAACAAGATAAATAAGTTGGATCTGTTGATTCTAATGAATACCAGAAACAATTCCTTCTAACAATCGTTGATTCTGATGAATACCGATAATTAAGGTAAAAACACGGCAACACAACGGCCAATGGTTTAATTTTTATTTAACTGGAAACTGTCTTGCTAGGGTTACAGCAGAATGTTTAAATAATGACTAAGAAACAAAGAAAAACCCTAAAACACCAATGGGATGGACTGTGGCCTAAAGACAAAGTCCAACAAAAACTGAAAATAACACAAAAGTGCAAATAAATGATAGTAAAACAGCTGTTTGGGCCTCGAAAAATCCTTAGCCACCCTAAAGTTAGTTACCATGTCGTTCCTCTCGCTTTTCCGGTCGTTTTGACAGGTCATTAACTTAAAACGGACTTACGATGCTCAAGTTATGGTTGTTTTAAGAAAGCCCTTTTTTTCACACGATCTTAGGCTTCCAGAAACAAGTCAGCATGTTCTTCAATACTTGGGCCTCCATCATTCTCCCTTGGATAGAAAAAATTCGTCCTCGAATTCCCAGCAGTATCATCATCAGAAGAATCACCATGGTAAGAAAACAAGTGTTTCACATTAAAAACATCAGAACATCGAATATGACTCAGTAACTTCAAACGATAAGTATTCGAGTTCATCTTCTCCATAATTTCCAATGGACCAATCTTCTTTGCAGATAACTTATTGTACTCACCAGCTGAAAAACGATCCTTTGTAAAAACAGCCCACACAAAGTCTCCTACTTCAAACTCAACATGTCGCCTCTTTTGATTCGCATCACGTTTGTACTTTGAATTGGCGCGAACCAATTTATCAAGAACAGATTTATGAACGTATGTAATGCATATAATACAACACCACATATCTATTTTTGTGATGTACACAATCACTTCCCATATAAATAGATCAAAGCTGATTTTATACTTTGCCAGATAAGTCACAACTAACATGGTTTAAAATTAGCCATTTTTAAACAATAATTCAATTCTATTTTTTTATTATTTTTTTTAGAACGGCTCAATTCTAGTACATTGTCAACTCACACTATATCAAATTACTTGATATTTATTTTCTAACCTACAATTTCAAACATCAACAAGCTGCTTCACATTCATGGGAACCACATACTCTTGTGTACCATTGTATAAGAGGTCTACAACTATGCTTGCAACATATTCCGTAGGATGGTAAAGATCCCAAAATACATGGTTTTTCCTGTTCAAGCAATAAGTCGATGTTAGAATACATGGCGCATCCGCGTTTAGGTTCCCAAGTCCGCAACAGGCTTCTTTTATATCCGTAATCCCTATAATCAAACATGATATATTATCATCTCAAACAATAAGAGCTTGTGTCTGCTAAAAAGTTTCAAGTTGGTAAAATGATGCCTAAATATAATACCATAAGTTTTAGGATCCTGAAAGACGTTAGTCATGGCACCATATAAATCAAAATAGACATAGTTTATGTCTAGTAATTCTGACTTCAATTCTTGTAGCATAATCTTTAGCCCTTCGTTATACCTAGTCGACCAATAGTTTATTTCGACATCACATTCACCTGTTCTGTTCATCTTTCTTTGAATCGGGCAACAACCAATAGCCCCAACTCCAGGCACCACCATTTTCCGCGCACCCAATCCATACAACATCTACATTAAATTCACATGCACATTCACAAAAATCAAACAAAATGACCTATTACATACATTTGCAACATATTATTCACATAAGGTCATTATACCTTGAGCAACCCTTTGAAGGTGGACACCGTGAGATCGACATACTGTTGTGGCGTGTATTGTTTAGAAACCAGTGAACCAGCATTGAAATATGAAAACATATCGTTGCTTCCGATAACAATGAAGAATATCGATTTGGAAAGGTGCATTTTGGCATTAGATTGTCCAAGTTGCCTGACTAGTTTGTTATGTACTGAAGAAAAGTATTCTACTTTTGTTGACCTAATGAAATATACTGTACCTGTAGAGATCAAATATAGATAATGTTAAGATCAAAAATATTAACAACCAGCGGGGATAGCTCAGTTGGGAGAGCGTCAGACTGAAGATCTAAAGGTCACTTGTTCGATCCACGTTCACCGCATTTACTTTTTTTTAAAATTTATTTTTGTATTTCAACGTTACTTGTACAGTTGTACTTACAAATGATGCACCAGTTCCGTTGAGTATTCCACACCCACCAGATGCAAAGCTGACTCCAGTGGTTGGCGGTGTCGAACCAAACAACGATAGATATGGTGGTGATGTTGGTAATCCGATCTTTTTTGCTGGCAAAACAAATTGCATATAATTCATCTAAACTCTCGTAAAGTTTTAAAAATTATTGAAAAAACGACCTAAGTTGAATTTTCAGAAAACTCTAATCTAAAATTCTGAATGTCAAATATTAAACAAACTTCTACAAATTTTTAAGTACTACAGGATTTGAATTAATATCTGCTTTTATTTATACAACCTTAGTTGTTTCTTCACATATTTAGATATGAACACAGATCTATAAACAAAATAATTTATGATTAGGTAAGTAATTTGTCATTGTAGCAGATTAAGTTACACATACACATACATACCAAGAAAATCAGCAGCATTCTCGCCATTAGAGAATCTTCCTGTAGATCTTCTATTAGCATAATCGATACCATTGTGTGGAAAATTGGCCTTTGCAACCGAAAGTGGCAAGTGTTGGAACTATATGGACGAGTTTGGCAAGTTTACATGAGTAACACATTCAATACAAAGGGTACAACTAGCTGATGCAACAGCTGATTGTATATGACTTTTTACAGAAGGTACAAGTCTATATTAGACTAGTTACCAACATGTGTGTTTTGACCAAGTAAAAGGTTATAGTGGACTGAATTGGTTGAAACGTGAGTGTTGAAACCATCAGCCATTATCCCATATTTATAGGCTATAAACGTGACCATGATCTCTATTTTCTGGTTGCAATTTGGCTTATAAATTCAGGATTACTAAAGCCTTTTAGAAAAGAAGAAAACAAAATAATCACACACAAATTCTCCCCTTGCTGAATGCTGTTATGTTATTGCCAACATAAGAAATCTGCTCCGCCATTGTCTATATGTTGTTATCATTCGCTGATGATCGACAACATCGAGTCTGCATCAAATCCTGGGTTCGTTACGCATGAGGCTTGCAGCGAATTGAGCGCGTAAACACCTTTTAAGGACAGGGAGTTTGATCCCGTGCGGAGCTCTTTAACGGTTCTTAGTATTTCACAGGTTGCGGGTATACCGACATCGATTGATAAGGATCCGGGTATAATGACATCGATTGATAAGGTGATCAGGTCTTTAAAACTATATATTACCAATCTTATTAAATGTGATTCCATGTGTTATATTGCATGATCTAACTTGTGAACTATTCGCACTAGATTATGTTTGTGTCGTAAGAATTCTAACTTAGGTTCTACAGCAGCCTCGATTATTACATTTAGACTAACAAATGACCACATATAATTGAACTACACACTCGTAAAGTTATAAAAATATATGATTAGGTAAGTAATTTGTCATTGTAGCAGATTAAGTTACACATACACATACATACCAAGAAAATCAGCAGCATTCTCGCCATTAGAGAATCTTCCCGTAGATCTTCTATTAGCATAATCGATACCATTGTGTGGAAAATTGGCCTTTGCAACCGAAAGTGGCAAGTAATTATTATTTCCGACGTCCACTAACGAGTCCCCCAACACATAAACACCCGGTACTACAGCAGCCTGAGCTTTGCACACACTTATTCTTTGCCCCATAAACACAAGAACAGACACCAATAATAATGCCATTGTTGCACCGGCCATTGTTCGTGTGTGCGATGATGGGAAGGTGGAATAGAGATGGGGTTAATTTATAGTGTTATGAAATGCTGGTGTGAATGACTGGACGATTTGTTACGTGGTTGCATGTTTGATTGAGTGTACGTATAGTTGTAAACCCGTTGTTTGTGGTATGGGTGTGCACTTGTGCATGGCTGTAAAGCTTAGACCGTTTACTTACGGGTGATTTTTTTCATTTTTTTTATAAATTCGTCAAACATTGGAATATAATAATTTGAAGATTTGGTTCTTTTATTCAAGTTTAAAGATTTTGTTGGAATATAATTATAAAGATTTTGTTTGTTCTTTATTTAGAAAGTATGCCCCCAAAAAGGTTTGTAACTAGTTTACGGAAACTAACCGTTTGATAGGGGTGTTAAAAAAACCGAGAAACCGACGAATCGAGCCGAACCGCTGAATCCGAAACCAAAAAAAACCGAAACCGAAAAAATCGAAACCGAAAAAAACCGAAACCGAAAAACCCGTTTATAACGGTTCGGTTACGGTTTTCATTTTTAGATATCCGTGGTTAACCGAACCGAACCGCACATATTATACATGAAATTTTTTAACTAAATATTCAAATTATAGTACATGTATTAATTGTATTAGTACCATACTTTTATTATACGTGAAAATTTTTAACTAAATATTCAAATTATAGTACATGTATTAAACATGTATGTGTAAATTTAATTAATGTGATCTTAGATTCTAAATATCGAATAAATATTTTTTACTTAATATGTTATTTATGAATATTCTAATGCACTTTTTTATAACGAAATATTTTTTATATGATTTTTATCTATTTAATGTCGTTTAATTATACGAAAACGACGTTCTATGTTCTAAACCATTTTATTATTTATAAACTAAAACTTTATGAGCTTATATAATGGTTAACCGTGACCCGAACCGTAGGTAACCGCTCATTTCGGGTAACCGTATGTCCGGTTAACCGCCTTGTACGGTTCAATTACGGATAGTAAATTCAACTAACCGAACCGCGATGGATAATTAAAATCGTCTAACTAACCGAAACGAACCGACCCGTGAACACCCCTACCGTTTGAGAAAAACCTAGAAACAAATTTCTATATCGAGCTATGGAACGCGTAAACATGAAGAAAAGACTTTTTGTAACGTATTTTTTGTGACATACATAAATGTTGCAATTTGGCGACATATAAGGGGCGGAGGGGATAACAGGGAAGAAGTTTGGGAGTTTCGTGAGTGCCCGTGACATTTATAATTTTTTTTTATATAGTGCTAATTTTTGAAAAAAAAAATCGATTTGTTCCAATTACATTTTAAATGCATCCGTTTTTAGAAAATCTGTTTCAAATCTTATTTAATTTGTCTACTTACAAATAAAAAATAAATATTAATTCTTATAAATTATAGTTCAGAAAATTATATACACGGGATCATATATGATTTTAACTTCGTCTCTGAAAATAAAATGATACGGTTTATTCTTTAAAAAATATAGCAAAGTTAAAAATTGGCAAACCAAGCGTCAAGTGAATATTTATTTCTTTCACTAACCAAATTTCAATAAGAGAACCATCCGATTAACAATTTAAATCATCTAAATAAAATATTTAATGTCCTTTATTATTTACTTTTCATTGATGTTGTGTCTATCATTCGATCAACAATTTAAATCATTTAAATAATACACACCAATATGAATAGAATACTGTGGTTGCAGGTATTTTGTAACATAATTTTCGACAAAGAGTTTTTTACTTTTATATTTTTTGTAATGATATTTCGAAAAAACATTATTTATAATTTGTGTAACTTTATGTAGTTGGTTGTTTTTCTTTGAACGACATAATTGTTTATGTTTAATTTATATTTGATAATTTCATATTTACCCAATATGAAACTCAAAATATCATTTTTACCCAATTTACAAGTTAGTAATCCATAATGTACAATAATTTTGATGCATCTTTGAGGAAATATGGAATTTTGTAAATATGGAATTGCCCCTATATTTTAATTGGTTGTAGCTTGTTTATATTGTACAATGTGAAAAAATTATTTTATTTTCTAGTAATAGGTGTTTTAAAAGTATGATTAATTATGTGTTTTAATATATTTGGGTATTTAAAGTTTGTAATTCTATATTACTATTACATAAATGTTATTTAGTTGTGTTGAAAGGTTGAATTAAAGGTTGTAAGCTATGCTTGATTAATTGTACTACTTAATTTTTTGACATTCATAAAGAAAGATAATGTAATAATATGTATTATTGCTTGCATTAAATGTTATACAATGTGATTCAATAATTGTATTACATAATTTTTTCATTAATGAAGAAAGATATTTTAATATTTGTTTTAAGTTGTTTGTATTAACGATTGTACAATACGGTATAAGTGTTGGATTACTAAAATTTGTTCATTAAATAAAAAGAGATTTCAATCTCTTTTATAAGATAGTAAGATACTAATTGTTTGATTTAATTATTATGATGTTATTTGCTTAATTACTTGTTTTATTATTAATTATTTTTTACCAATTCTTCTAATTCTATCAATTGATAAAATTTTAATTTTTTTTTATAAAGCAAAACTCAAAATAAATACTTTAAAAAATTAATAGCAAATATTCTCTTATTTTTTTATTTTTATGTTTTTCTAATAAAAATCTAAAAAATTTCTTAATTGGTAAAAGTTTGTTTTTTTTAATTGATAGAGAAAAAAAAGACATAAAATTATAGGCGGCAAATTTTTGAAAAAAAATTTAGAAAAAGAGGAGGTAATATAATGAATGTATATTCTTGATGGAATCCATATAGCTAATGAAAGAGTTGGGTTCTAAAAAAGAGCACATAAAAAAGTTAACTATTTAAAGTCAACTTTGAAAAAGCTTATGATAGTATTAACTGGGGTTTCTTAAAAGATATGATGAAGCGTATGGGATTTGGAAACAAATGGTGTAAGTGGATTGAGAGCTGTTTGAACTCGGCATCTATGTGTGTTTTGGTGAACGGGTCTCCAATGGAAGAGTTTGGCTTTGAACGTGGTGTTAGACCATGTGACCCACTATCTTCTTTTTTATTTATTTTAGCGGCTGAGGGCCTAAATGCTGTCGTTAGTGAGGCGGTTTCGAAGGGTATCTTTAAAGGGATTGAGGTAGGGAGTAAAAGAGTGTTACATTTACAATATGTGGATGACGCGATTTTCTTCGAAGAGTGGGATAAAGAAAATGCAAGGGCGCTATTGTGCATATTGAAATGTTTTGAAGAGGTATCGGGTTTATGGGTGAATTTTAACAAAAGCAAGTTATACGACGTTGCAGTGGATTCAAACGAAGTTGTAGAAATGTCGAATGGATGAGATGTAGTGTAGGAGAGTTTCCGTTCACATATTTGGGTTTACCTATTGGAGAGTGTATGAGCATTGTAGTGCGTGGAGGCCTGTGGTGGAAAATTTTATGAAACGTATTTCGGATTAGAGCTAAAACGATGTCTTTTGTGGGACGATTAACATTGGTCAAAACAGTTATAGGAAGCTTACCATTATATTTCTTTTTGATGTTTCGTGTGCCCATTTGCGTGTTAAAAAAGCTCGAGTGCATTCGTAGAGATTTCTTATGGGGTGGGGTGGGTGAGGGTAAAAATTTAGCATAGGTAAAATGGGAGTCTTTAAAAATTTTGTCGGGGAGGGGGCTTTGAATATATGATCTTCGCGGGCAAAAAATTAGGCTTTATTAGGGATGTTGGTGGAGAATTAAAAAAGAGAGGATTCTTTATGGGATAAGGCAATTAAAAGCATATATGACGTAAATGTTGGATTAGAGTGTAGTGGTGGGGAAAGGGGTACTGGCATTACAGGTGTATATGGTGACATTATTAAGGTAAGGATAGATTTAGAGGAGTTAGGCATTCAATTTACATTGTCTTTTTTACGCATGATAGAAAATGGGAAGGATACATCATTTTGGAAGATAGATGGGCTAATAATTATAGGCTATGTGATAAGTTTACTTGTTTATTCCACTTGGATAGATGTAATGAGGGTAGGGTGTCGGAAAAAGGTATTTGGATGGATCGTGTTTGGAAATGGAAACATGATTGGGTTAGGGATCTTAGAGGAAGGGCATGTGGGGATATAGAGGATCTGTTAAGTACTTACAAAATGTTGTGATTTCTAATAAAGAGTGGATGGATCTTTAGAGGTGAAGTATTCATGAGAGTGATAGTTTTATGTTCAATATGCTAACGAAGATGGAGGAAAGAATTATTAGAAACGATAACCAAGAGACGACTTGGAGCAATCTTATGCCAAAAAAGGTAAACATATTGGTCTGGAGAGATTTGAAAGGTAGATTGTCAGTGCGTGTGGAGCTCGATTAACGGGGTATTGATTTAGATACCTTACTTTTCCCGTGTTGTAATGATATAGTGGATTCGTGTGATCATAGTGTGGTTTTATGCTCTATGGCAATGGGAGTATGGAAAAAATTTATATTTGTTGTGGTACTGGGAATGTTAGTGCTTTTTCCATTAAAGATCTACTTTATCTTGGAGTAATGTGGTCATACCCAACCATTCAAAGTAATTATGGCAAGCAGTGATTTGGTTTAGAAGGTATTTTATTTGGAAGCAGAGAAATAATCGTATGTTTAAAGGTAAGATTTCAAGTGTTAATAAAATCGTTTAAGAAATTCAGCTCAAAAACTTTGATTGGATAGTTCGGCGGTTGAGAAAGAAGTCTTTATATTGGCAACAACGGCTGTTTGAGCCTAAAAAATGTATCTTGGCTTCTTGATTGTTGTGGCGATCTTCATCTTTTTTAGAGGGTGTTTGGTTGTTGCAGTGTGTTGGTCTGCTTGTTTAGTTGTGGTGCAAGTTGTGTTCATGCGGTGGTCGAAGGCTGCGCTTCAAGGCTAGTTTTTTTAAGTTTTTTGTAGGTCTGATGTGGTGTCTATTGTTGTATGTTTGTATAATTTATTGTCTTTTGTCTTTCTATTTTGTTTTCGTGGGTCCTTTCTCTTTTAATTATCTTATTCATTGAAAAAGGATGTCATGTTTTGTATTTTTCTTTTGAGGTGTTTTACATATAGCTGCCTTTAAAAAAATACTTTAATGGTTAAATTTTAAATAAATTAGATAGTGTTAAGTGAAAGTTACAAATTTTTATATTTTTTTATAAGTTTAAAAAATTAACAAATACCTCTAATATTTTATAACTTAATAATATCAGAACTACAAAATATAAAACACAAATTCTTCATATATATAACTATATTAAACTAACATATTAAATTAAAGTTGATTTATTTGTAATCTCGCGTGTGCACGAAAGTTATAATTATGATAATAAAGTAAAAAACTTGTATCAGTATTACTATGTATGATCATAAATATGATTATTGAAGTGATCATTCATCATTGTACGTATGTATGTTAATTAGTTATCACTTGCTATTTCATATTGTTTTTGTGAATTTACAGCTTTTATTAATTTCCATTTGTCAATAACTTTATTCCTAAAAGTAATGTAACATCTAATTATTTAGATTTCAGAATATTGATTATTGGTATGTTGGTTTTTGTTACATGACTCGTCAGCCGTCACTCATGAGGAAAAAGAGAACAATCGACTCGTTTTATAAGCCAATATAAGATGTTGTTCATGAGCCCGAAACACAAGTTGTTCGAGGCTCAAACTTAAAATCACACTAATAGTGATAATGTTATGGAAGAATTAGCAACACTTTAGTGACGCCAGCTACTTGAAAGGTGTGTTCTGTGTCGCAATATTTTCAAATGATAGTGTTATAAAGTGGTCCACTTATATACGGAAATAAAGCTACATGTACGTAAAAAATTAATGATAGTGTAATTTCATTTCAAGACATAATAAGATCTTTGGTTCTCCTTTTTTTAGCATATAACACTTATTTTTAGGTTTATAATGTTTTGATCTTCAAATTATATAGATTGTATAACAAAACTGTACGTAAAAAACCACACGCATCACAATACTATGTTATGTGTATTTGTTAAATGTTTCTTTTTGCTAATTATGTCCCACAGTGCTAACCAGATCGCATGATATTAATTTTTAGATTTCTCTAGTACTATGTAATTTAAAATACCACCAATTATGCATTAAATTAAAGTACTTACAGTATAAAAAATGGTATACAAAACATATTTTAAGAAATAAAAGAAAATCTTAGAAACCTTGGTAGTTAACTTCTTTGTAATTCTAGATCCTTGCTAAATCCTTTAATAAAATTGGCGTTGTTAAAAAAATCAAATAAAGAAACCTTTAGTCGGAGAAAGGGAATGGATATAAGAACAAATAATAAGAAATATACATTGGTAGCCTCTTTTTGGGCTTAAATATGTTGGATTGGATAAACAAAATTGGAGGCCTTAGTGCACTTACACGTGCCGCACCCATTTATAGCCCCCTTATAACCGGCCCTTGGTTGCAGCAGAACTACAATCGATATCGAATGGTAGTGTAATGTTTGTGATCTCCTCTCTAACAACTACTTAAATACCTATGTATACTAGTGTTGACAACAAAATAAACAGAATAACATAGAGTTAGGTACTTTTTGCATTTGGAGGAGTAAAGTGTTTACGAAAGATATAACTTTGAATGAAAAACTTACTTTACTACGATATGGTTTGCGTATCTACGACATGCAACAAGCGTGTTCCCAATCTTGATTGGGTAGTACACTGGTACTATTGCCTCTATATACGGTATCTATATACAAGGTGAGCATCTCCAATGTATAGCGCGATAAAAGGTTCAATACACCTTCACATCATCGCCACATCAATGTAACGATTTTTATAAAAAAATCTCTATAATGCATCGAACTCAACACAATTTAATAGATTTCCACGTCATTAATCATTTATCTGATAATCAAATATACAATAGTTTTTACAAGGAGGTGATAAATTTACTACTTTGTGTTCATCCACTACAATTGAGCATCATATAGTGTTAGTTTTATTAGACCATGTAGAAACTAGAAGAGGGGGGGGTTGACTAGTTTCTTAAATTTGCTTGTTAAAGTTTGGTTTTAAAAATTCTTTTTCAGAAACTTAAGCTTGAGTGTTTATTTGAAACCTTCTTATACACAATATGAACAAGGTATAGAGCAACTAACTAATAATCACAAATATAAAGAATAATGAATGTATAATGCAACGAAACTAATAATTACAAGTATAAAGAATAAAGAATGTAAAGAGATAAAGGAAGGAAAGATCAAACCAAACACCAAGGATTTATAGTGGTTCGTCAACGAAGCTCACTCCTCGTTCCTACTCCACTCCTCGAGTACTCCTTACTCGATAGTTCAATAATCAACAAGCTCCTTAAGGAACTACCGTAGGCGCTAAGGAATCGCGGACGTAGAGTCCGCTCCCTTTTGTCTTTTAGTGGGTTGGATCGAATCCGGGGATTAAAATATCCTGAAAGGATATTCTAAACCAAGATAGAATATGCCGTTTTCTAATTTAAAATTTTCAAATAATTAATTTAATAAAACATTTTCTTAAAAAGAAAATTTAATAATAAAACTTTGTCACACTTAATAAAAAGTGAGTTTTATAAAATGATTACATCCTTGATCACTTAATTAGTATAGTTACTTGTTTGTTCATACCTTAAGTGATAATGGTTAAAATAAAAAATACTTGAACTCAAGAATTCGTTTTTCATTGTTTTCGTAAATACTTGTTTTTACATATTGTCGTAATCAAAACAAAGCGAGACCAAAAAATACAAGAAACGTTTTTAGGCATCTTTGCATTAACAATCTCCCCCTTTTTGATTCCGACAATCCATAAATTCAATCATCTAATAAAACAAGATTTTCGTAGACGAGTTTATCATTTCTTCCCCTTTGTCGAAGCAAAAAGGTTGCAAAAGTCTTTGAAGAAGAAAAGAACCGGACTTTACAAATGCTCCCCCTTGGTGCTTACTCTCCCTTGCTTGGGGCACTAAGGAATCGAAATATAAAGACAAGCTACATAGAAGGGTTAGTAGAAGAGAAGAGACACCCAACTAGATATAGCAAAGATCACACAAAAAAAATATGAAACAAAATATCCAAGATAAGTCATGTTAAAAGAAAACATGATAAACGATACAAGGAAATAAATCATACACAGATGTATGAGTGATAGGTGTGAAAACACCCATCCTTTTACCACTTATTTCTTGCTAAAAGACCAAAACGCGTATTTAATATCATTTATTTGGAATTATGCGTGGTTTGTATGTTTGTTGTGTTTTCAGAGCCAACCGGATAAATATTGAAGAAAACATGGGATTGCACGGGTTTTAGCGAAGAAAAAGACTAAAGACGAAGTCTATAGTCCAAGAGATGCAAAAGATTTGAAGTCAATGGGCCTATTTGAAGATTTATCGAAGAAAAGGACCAAAGATGGAAGATTTACATATGTCGAAAGAACTCAAGTCTATTAAACGAAGAAATTAAAAGACGAGTTGAATTTATTCGTCGACAAATCCCGAATCAGAATCGAAAACGTCAACTTTTCTGAAATGAAGAGAAGACAAGAAGAAAGGGAGAAAGTCCACTCACCAACCAAAGACAAGGCCTATAAATAGGATTCACCTCACAACTTTGGAAGCTAGTCTTTATTTTTGTTTTTCTTTCTTCCTGTTTCGTAGGAAGAACACCAACTCCCTTAAGGAGTTTGGTGATTTTTACTTTTCTTGAATCCTTAGATCTTGTAAGTTTTAATACATTAATCAATCAATATCATCTTCCATTTTAATCTTGTTCATCTTTCTCTTTTTGATTCAAAGTCTCAAGTTTCTATTTGGTTGATTTTGATCTTTAAAAGTAAGTGGGTTTTGTGTTTTTATTGTTTTGATTTGATGTTTACCATTAGTAGATGATTCGTGGTTAAATTAGTTTAAGTTTTGGTCAAAAACTTGGTTGATTTTTGGTAAAAATCGTGTTTTTATATTGTTACTGTTCTTCGAGTTCTTCATCTACCCAGATTCCGGATCAACAGCAAGTATTCCGAACCAACGTTTTCCTTAAATTGTTCAGAATCAGTGTTTGTTCATCTGGAATAATCAATATTCCGGATGAGTCTTTATGTTCCGAATCAAAGCTCTAAATAATTATTCCGAATCAATTTTATTCCGGATCAGATTTATTCTGGATCAATTTTGTTCCGAATCACAAATATTCCGAATCAGAGTTTTTCAATTTATTCCGAATCAGTTCTTTCATCCGGAATAATCAATATTCCGGATGAGTAGTAACATTCCGAATCAAGGTTTCCCTTAAATATTCCGAATCGGTTTTGTTCCGAATCAGTGTTATTCCGGATCAGTAATGTTCCGAATCAGTCTTTTTATATATTCCGAATGAAGGTTTCTCTTAAATGTTTCGAATGAAGGACAAATCTTCCGAATCAGCATTTTATTCCGAATGAAAGGTTTTCAGTTAGAAGTTCCGGATGAACAAATGTTCCGAATGAAGGTTAATGTTCCGAATGAAGCTTTTGTCCAAATGTTCCGAATGAAGGTAAATGTTCCGAATGAAGCATAGGTTCCGAATGAAGGTTTCTGTTTAGTATATTCCGGATCAAGCCTTAACATTCCGAATCAGTGATTTTTTTCTGAGTTTAGGTAGTTAACTGTTTTATTTTAATTCAAGTTTTATTCTTATTAATTGCTTTTAGTTTATCTTTATTTACTTTACGCATTTACCTTTTTAGTAGAATAGAAAACCAAACCCCTTTTTAGTAACCAAGAACAACTATTCCACTTTGAACCATGATCGATTCGAGAAGATACCGAGAATAAAATTGAACCCAAGCAAAATCTCTTATATTATTCCGGATGAGTCTTTATGTTCCGAATCAAAGCTCTAAATAATTATTCCAAATCAATTTTATTCCGGATCAGTTTTATTCCGGATCAGTTTTGTTCCGAATAAAAAATATTCCGAATCAGAGTTTTTCAATTTATTCCGAATCAGTTCTTTCATCCGGAATAATCAATATTCCGGATGAGTAGTAACATTCCGAATCAAGGTTTCCCTTAAATATTCCGAATCGGTTTTGTTCCGAATCAGTGTTATTCCGGATCAGTAATGTTCTGAATCAGTCTTTTTATATATTCCGAATGAAGGTTTCTCTTAAATGTTCTGAATGAAGGACAAATCTTCCGAATCAACATTTTATTCCGAATGAAAGGTTTTCAGTTAGAAGTTCCGGATGAACAAATGTTCCGAATGAAGGTTAATGTTCCGAATGAAGCTTTTGTCCAAATGTTCCGAATGAAGGTAAATGTTCCGAATGAAGCATAGGTTCCGAATGAAGGTTTCTGTTTAGTATATTCCGGATCAAGCCTTAAGATTCCGAATCAGCGATTTTTTTTCTGAGTTTAGGTAGTTAACTGTTTTATTTTAATTCAAGTTTTATTCTTATTAATTGCTTTTAGTTTATCTTTATTTACTTTACGCATTTACCTTTTTAGTAGAATAGAAAACCAAACCCCTTTTTAGTAACCAAGAACAACTATTCCACTTTGAACCGTGATCGATTCGAGAAGATACCGAGAATAAAATTGAACCCAAGCAAAATCTCTTATATTAAAATGGCGCCGCTGCCGGCTCTTCTTGTAAGGATTAACAGTTTTTTGTGAGAAATTGGATTTTGGGATCCGTTCACCGTGAACGTTACTTTTTCATAAAAACTTTCAAAAACCCTAAAAATAAAAAATTTTCAAAAATACAAAAAAAAAAAATTAAAAAAACATAAAAAACCAAAAAAATTCTTGCTTTGTTAGTTCTTTTGCAGGTGTATGCGCACTCGATCAACGTCTTATCATGAGCCCGAGACTCTCGATAACTTAGACATGGCCGGTGTACACAACAACAATAACAATCCACCTCAAAACAACATGAATAATAACAACAATGAACTTCTACCGGAAAATCGTCCTATGATCGAACTTTTGCAAGCACATGTAGAGGGCAACAATGATCCAATTGTCATACCCGCGATTGCAGCCAACAACTTTGAGCTCAAATCCGGCTTTATTCAAATGGTCTCTGCTCAACCATTCTTGGGCGTACCATTGATGACCCTCATGACCACATCAAAAGATTCCTTCAACTCACGAATACGGTCAAATTCAATGGTGTTCCACAAGAGGTAATCCGTTTACAACTTTTTCCTTTCTACTTAGAGGGACAAGCCCGACATTGGCTTACAAAGGAACCGCCACAAAGTATTCTGACGTGGACGGACTTAGAGACCAAATTCATAAACTACTTTTTCCCACCCTCTCGTACTACCGCTTTGCGGAATGAAATTATTAATTTTGAACAAAAGTACGATGAGTCTTTTAGTGAATCTTGGGAGCGTTTTAAAGACCTTTTAAGAAAGTGCCCACAACATGGTTTTACCAAAGTGCACCAAATTAATACTTTTTACAATGGTTTAAGCATGAATGATCAAGATTCACTAAATAGTGCCTCGGGGGGTAATATTTTGGTTAAGTGTTCTAATGCCGCTTGGGATATTATTGAGAATAAGTCTAGAGTGCAAACCAAGAGTGTTCGGACCAATGCCGCTAGTGCTAGTACTAGTGACAACAACAAGAGACTTGACAAAATTACGTCGCTTCTTGAATCGCTTGCTACCCACACCGCTAACAACACCAAAAGCATCAACGCTCAAAACGCTCAAGTCAATGCTGTAAGCCAACCATGTGAAATATACGGGGGTCCTCACTCTTACACTACTTTTACCTCCACCCAAGACTATACTTCTGAGAATGTTAACGCAGCATACGGTACCTATCCTCCGGCCGGTTATCAAGCTCGTCCTCAAGGAGACCGCAACTTGCTCAGCTATCGCTCAAACAACTTTCTTTCCCCGCCCGGTTTTCCTCCAACCAATCACAACAAAACCTTAACCGAACCAATCAAAACCAACCTCGAGCACCTTACCAACCACCTCAAAGACAACCATATCCACCTCAAAATCCTACTCAAGTTTACCAACCCGCTCCTTACCAACCACCTGCTTATCAAGCACCTCCTCCTACTAAACCCACCGTTTTCAACCACGAGGTCGAAACGTACATGCGAACGAATGATGTGTTGGTGAAGAATCTGCAGACCCAGATTATTAATTTGAAGGGCGACATGGTGAAACAAGGGAATGATCTTAGATCCGATATGAGAAACTCTTTGAGTAGTCAAACGAATGACCTAAGGGACATGATGGCTGGTTTCTTCCAAGGTAATCAATCCTCTTCGTCGGGTACTCTTCCGAGTAACACCGTTGATAATCCAAGAGGGGAGATGAAAGCAATCACCACTCGCAGTGGAAAAGGTACCAAGGAACCCGAGCTTCCTATACCTACACCGGTGATTGCGACAAAGGAAAACGAGTCACCTACTCATATTTCTCAACCTTCTACTTCCCCAATTCCTCCACCTCTTACTTCTACCCCTCCACCACCCAAGGATGTGAGTGATCCTACAATCCCAAAACTTTCCTCTTCTTCCGATATACCTTATCCCTCAAGGTTGAGGAAAGAGAAGCTCAAAAGCAAGGATGATATTCAAGTTTCAAACTTTCTCAAAATGTTTAAACAATTGAATTTCAACATCTCCTTTGCTGAGGCTCTCGCTCACATGCCTAAATATGCGAAAATGTTCAAAGATCTTCTTAGTGACAAGGAGAAGCTTCTTGATATTGCTAATACCCAACTTAACGAGAATTGCTCCGCGGTTCTCTTACGGAAATTACCAACCAAACTTGGTGATCCGGGTCGTTTCTTAATCCCTTGCAACTTACCGGGAGTAGAGAATTGCATGGCCCTGGCCGATCTAGGTGCCAGTATTAACTTAATGCCTTTAAGTGTTTGGAAGCAATTATCTCTCCCTGAGCTAGTCCCCACCAAAATGACTTTGGAGTTAGCTAACCGTACGGTTGCTTATCCAGTGGGGATACCCGAAGACGTTTTTGTAGGAGTCGACAAATTCACTTTTCATGCTGATTTCGTCGTCGTCGACTACGAGATGGACCCTCGGGTTCCATTAATCGTTGGACGTCCATTCTTGAGGACCGGTCGCACTCTCATCGATGTAGAAGCGGGTGAGCTTATCATGAGAGTTGGTGACGATCAAATTGTCTTCAACATGGGTAAGATTTCTAAACAGCCTTATTCCTACGAGAGTGTTAATTGTATCAACGTTCTTGATGAGGCTTGTGATGAACACTTTAAGGATGCTTGCAAAAGTATTCCTACCTCTCATCCCAATGTTGAGACCGTTTTCTCTATTGCTCCATCACTAACTCTATTTGGAGAAAGTGATTTCCTTTGGAAATATTTTGAAGCAACCATGGGAGATGTGAACTTAGAATATGACGATTCTCCCACCGATTGGGATGAAGACATTTGTCTCATTGAGAAACTTCTCAAAGAGGACCATATTTCTCCACCATCTCCCAAGGCTATCGCTATTGATGAACCGAATTCGACTACGCCTACCATCGAAAATCCTCTGGATTTAGAGCTTAAGGAGTTACCATCTCACCTCGAGTACGTGTTCCTTGAAGACAAGAAGAAGTCGCCCGTCATCATCGCTAAGGACTTGAAAGAAGAAGAAAAATCTCTCCTTATCGTCATGCTTAAAGATCATAAGAAGGCAATTACTTGGAAAATTTCCGATATCCGCGGAATTGATCCAAACTTTTGTACTCACAAAATTCTCATGGAAGATGACTTTAAACCCGCAACCCAAAGCCAAAGAAGGGTTAATCCTCGAATTCATGACGTCATAAAACAAGAGGTTATCAAACTTCTTGATGCCGACATGATTTACCCTATTTCGGATTCGTCATGGGTAAGTCCCGTCCATTGTGTGCCCAAGAAGGGCGGAATAACCGTTGTTTCCAATGAACACAACGAGTTGACTCCTACTCGTCTCGTTACTGGGTGGAGAGTTTGTATCGACTATCGCAAACTCAATGATGCCACGAGAAAAGATCACTTTCCTCTTCCTTTCATGGATCAAATGCTCGAGCATCTAGCGGGTAATGACTATTACTGCTTCTTAGACGTTTTCTCCGGGTATTTTCAAATTCCCATCGATCCCAAAGACCAATAGAAAACCACATTTACTTGTCCCTTCGGAACATTTGATTACAAACGCATGCCTTTCGGTTTATGCAATGCTCCTGGGACATTCCAAAGGCGTATGATGGCTATCTTCCATGACATGGTTGAAGAAACTATGGAAGTCTTCATGGATGATTTCTCGGTTTATGGCGATTCATTCTCTGCTTGCCTTGCCAATTTAGAACGTATGCTTAAGCGGTGTGAAGACACTCGCCTTGTTCTTAATTGGGAAAAATGCCATTTCATGGTAAAAGAGGGCATCGTGCTAGGACACATAATCTCCAAAGCCGGTCTTGAAGTGGACCGTGCTAAAGTCGATGTTATTGCTAAACTGCCTCCACCTACAACCGTGAAGGATGTGAGAAGTTTCCTTGGTCATGCGGGCTTCTACCGTCGATTCATCAAAGATTTTTCTAAAATCGCTCGCCCGATGACCCACCTCTTGGAAAAAGATACTCCTTTTATATTTTCCAAAGAGTATTGAAGCCTTCAACCTTCTTAAGGATAAGCTAACAAAGGCACCGGTCTTGGTTACCCCTAATTGGGAGCTTCCTTTTGAGTTGATGTGCGATGCTAGCGACTTTGCTATTGGAGCGGTTTTGGGCCAAAGAGTGAACAAACACTTCCAACCAATCCATTATGCTAGCAAGACAATGACAGGGTCTTAATTGCATTACACGACAACCGAAAAAGAGCTTTTAGCTGTTGTCTATGCTTTTGAAAAATTTCGCCCCTATCTTGTCCTTTCTACCACCATCGTGTATACCGATCATTCCGCGTTGAAGTACTTGTTAACTGAACAAGATTCTAAACCAAGACTTCTTCGCTGGGTTTTGCTACTTCAAGAATTTAAAATCGAAATTCGTGATAAGAAGGGAGCTGAAAACCTAGCCGCGGATCATCTCAGTAGACTTGAGGATCCTCATCAAGGGGATCATCCGAACAAAGAGATCAATGACTCTTTTCCCTTTGAGACCTTAATGCCTATCAACTTGAATAATGATGAAGCCCCGTGGTTTGCGGACATTGCAAACTACTTGGCGGGTGGAATTCTCATTGACGGGTTAACATCCTAACAAAAGAAAAAGTTCTTTAAAGACATTAAGACTTACTTTTGGGATGACCCGTATCTCTTCAAACAATGTGCTGATTTGATTATTCACCGATGTGTTGATGGACCGGCAGCTTTAGACGTTCTCGAAGCTTGCCACAAAGGACCCACCGGTGGTCACTTTGGTCCCAACTTCACCGCAAAGAAGGTGCTTGACTCGGGATTTTATTGGCCCACCATTTATCGTGATGCTCACGAGATGGTTAAACATTATGATGCTTGCCAAAAACAAGGCAAGATCACACATAAAGATGAGATGCCTCAAAGTTTCATATAAGAATGTGAAATCTTTGATGTATGGGGCATCGACTTTATGGGGCCATTCCCTTCATCTAAAGGAAACAAATACATCCTTGTAGCCGTTGATTACGTTTCTAAATGGGTTGAAGCCAAAGCTTTACCTACTAACGACGCAAGGGTGGTTTGTAACTTTTTGAAGTCGCTATTCGCTAGATTCGGTGTGCCTCGTGCCATTATTAGTGATCGCGGGACTCATTTTTGCAATGATCAATTCGCAAGAGTCATGGCTAAGTATGGTGTCAATCATCGTCTTTCCACCGCATACCACCCACAAACTAATGGGCAGGCTGAAATATCTAACCGAGGGTTAAAGCAAATTCTTGAACGAACCGTGGGAGAGCATCGTGCCTCATGGGCCGATAAACTTGATGATGCTCTGTGGGCTTTTCGTACCGCATACAAGACTCCGATTGGTTGTACACCATATCGTCTCGTGTACGGGAAAGCATGCCACCTCCCCATTGAGTTGGAGCACAAGGCTTACTGGGCCTTGAAGTGGGCTAACTTCGATATCAACAAAGCCGGTGACCTACGCAAGATCCAATTCAATGAGCTTAATGAACTCCGGAATGAGGCTTATGAAAATTGTTTGATCTATAAGGAAAAGACTAAGCTCATTCATGACTCTAAGATTAAAAACCGAGAGTTCCAAGTTGGAGACAAAGTTTTACTCTTTAACTCTCGGTTAAAGATCTTTTCGGGCAAGCTGAAATCTCGTTGGTCCGGCCCATTCACCATTGCCCAAATTTTTCCATATGGTACTCTCGAGCTCGCTCAACCTAATGGACCTAATTTTAAGGTGAATGGCCAACAAGTGAAGTTGTACTTTGGTGAGGACATCTCTCATGAGATGATTCCACCCCTCACCACGTTTCCCATGAACTAATTTTGGGTCGAGTCAGGCTCGTGACTCAGTTATAAAAAACAAGCGCTCCTCGGGAGGCAACCCGGGTATCTATCCCTTTCCGTTTTACCTCCTAAGTGTAGGGGGACCTATATAGGTTGTTGTGTTTGTGTAATGATGTGATTACAGGGATGAATGTACTTTTGGAACCTTTGAAGAACCGTGCTCCCGTGTCATCCAAAATCCGGTTCTATCTCTCAACTATCGTGATTCAATTTTCTTTATACTCACATTTGAAATTGATCACTTTAGTCGTCTCTTCCTTAACTTGATTTAACCAACGTGCACAATGTCATAAGTGTAGGGGATACTTTTCCCACATGCTTAAACATTGAGGACAATGTTTATCTTAAGTGTAGGGGGGACTTCTATCGAAGTTTTAAGTGGACTTTTCTATGAAAATGCCTTCATTTAACAGGAAAATCATTTTTTTCAGCATTTTTCATTTTTTTAATTAACTTTGGCCATATAGTCGTAATTTTTAAATTTTTATCGTTGCTTTCATATGTATATATCCCACAATAAAGTCAAAAATATCAATAAAGTGGTGTAGCAAGTTTTGAAGTCTTTAACATATTAGGCCCGTTGCGATTATTTTGACTCAACCCGAATAGACTTATCCAAGTTTATTCTAGCAAGTATCCTTAACCATGTAGACCTTAATTGGTTTATTAGGCTAAGAATCCACGAGTCTCATTACTTGAGATTTCAAATTGTGGAGAACGAGAAATGATAGAGTCAATTATAAGTCGGTATTCTTGCACAAGCACACTTGGTGTGATTATTTGCCTATTGTCCCATCACTTGCTAATAATTTATCTGCAATAAGTAAGGTCATACGATTTTATTGAATAACTTAGCTTCTAGCCCAAGATCGTTTAAAATTTGCTCGGTAATGATAAGAGTTCATAGCCAAGGCATAACTTATGAAGCGGGGCGCGAAGATTGGCGAGTCCGAAAAGGCCCTAACAAGGCATGAGGATTCCATTTTATTGCTAAAGATCCAAGGTGATGTGAAAAGAATTATTCCCAAAATCAAAATGAAGGATCAAGACTCACGACGAAAAGCAATCAACTCCCATAAAGATCATGGAGAAGTCTATCCAAAAAAAACCCTAACAAGGTATGAGGATAAATAGATCCAAGTCCGCAAAGGAGGCGGATCGTTGTATCTCAAAATCCCAATTAACGATTGAAGAAATAATGATGAAGTCGTGGTCAACAAAGTTGGAGTATCCCTCAAAAGTCTCCAAGTGAAGAAACTCTATTAACGAAGAGAAGACCATTGTCTCATGAACGTCTCTCAAGATATGAAGTATGAAGTACATGCCAAATATCGGCCCGAGAAAGGTCTCAAATCGTGAAGCGAGTTATGCCAAGATATGAACTTTTTGATATCCCGAGAAGCAGTTTTAAGAGATTTTGTCCTTTAGCTAACTATTAATCAAATCGTCCTACTTTGCTTTCAGCCTAAATAAACTATCGCAATAAGTCCAAAAATGCATCTTCATGATCATTCTAAGACAAAACTAAAATATAAGAGATACACCTAGGAATAAGGGAGTTTAAGCATATAATTAAGCCATGTGTGTAAGTGTTTGATTTGATAATTTAAAATAACAATGATCTCGTTTTTAAGCTTAGTTTGGGGAACGTGAAACTTGAGGGTGATGAATCTTCGCAGCACCAAACCCCTAATGTAAGTCTTAGATCTCTTTGCAAGTTATTTCCATGTAGCTATTTTCAAGTGAAAATGGTTTTCTATCCTTTTGTTTCCTTTAAAGTTTTAATTTCTCTTAGTACTATAATTATTGTTTTAGTAGTATGTTAATAAGGCCAAGGTTGATTGATTATGAGAAAAGTGTAAAATTGCTTTATCACTAAGCATTGCATGAGGGCATGGCAATGGTTAAGTGTAGGGGATTTGATAGGTGTGAAAACACCCATCCTTTTACCACTTATTTCTTGCTAAAACAAGACCAAAACGCGTATTTAATATCATTTGTTTGGAATTATGCGTGGTTTGTGTGTTTGTTGTGTTTTCAGAGCCAACCGGCTAAATATTGAAGAAAACATGGGATTGCACGGGTTTTATCGAAGAAAAAGACTCAAGACGAAGTCTATAGTCCAAGAGATGCAAAAGATTTGAAGTCAATGGGCCTATTTGAAGATTTATCGAAGAAAAGGACCAAATATGGAAGATTTACATATGTCGAAAGAACTCAAGTCTATTAAACGAAGAAATTAAAAGACGAGTTGAATTTATTCGTCGACAAATCCCGAATCAGAATCGAAAACGTCAACTTTTCTGAAAAGACGAGAAGACAAGAAGAAAGGGAGAAAGCCCACTCACCAACCAAAGACAAGGCCTATAAATAGGATTCACCTCACAACTTTGGAAGCTAGTCTTTATTTTTGTTTTTCTTTCTTCCTGTTTCGTAGGAAGAACACCAACTCCCTTAAGGAGTTTGGTGATTTTTACTTTTCTTGAATCCTTAGATCTTGTAAGTTTTAATACATTAATCAATCAATATCATCTTCCATTTTAATCTTGTTCATCTTTCTCTTTTTGATTAAAAGTCTCAAGTTTCTATTTGGTTGATTTTGATCTTTAAAAGTAAGTGGGTTTTGGGTTTTTATTGTTTTGATTTGATGTTTACCATTAGTAGATGATTCGTGGTAAAATTAGTTTAAGTTTTGGTCAAAAACTTGGTTGATTTTTGGTAAAAATCGTGTTCTTATATTGTTACTGTTCTTCGACTTCTTCATCTACCCAGATTCCGGATCAACAGCAAGTTTTCCGAACCAACGTTTTCCTTAAATTGTTCTGAATCAGTGTTTGTTCATCCGGAATAATCAATATTCCGGATGAGTCTTTATGTTCCGAATCAAAGCTCTAAATAATTATTCCGAATCAATTTTATTCCGGATCAGTTTTATTCTGAATCAGTTTTGTTCCGAATCACAAATATTCCGAATTAGAGTTTTTCAATTTATTCCGAATCAGTTCTTTCATCCGGAATAATCAATATTCCGGATGAGTAGTAACATTCCGAATCAAGGTTTCCCTTAAATATTCCGAATCGGTTTTGTTCCGAATCAGTGTTATTCCGGATCAGTAATGTTCCGAATCAGTCTTTTTATATATTCCGAATGAAGGTTTCTCTTAAATGTTCCGAATGAAGGAGAAATCTTCCGAATCAGCATTTTATTCCGAATGAAAGGTTTTCAGTTAGAAGTTCCGGATGAACAAATGTTCTGAATGAAGGTTAATGTTCCGAATGAAGCTTTTGTCCAAATGTTCCGAATGAAGGTAAATGTTCCGAATGAAGCATAGGTTCCGAATGAAGGTTTCTGTTTAGTATATTTCGGATCAAGCCTTAACATTCCGAATCAGTGATTTTTTTTCTGAGTTTAGGTAGTTAACTGTTTTATTTTAATTCAAGTTTTATTCTTATTAATTGCTTTTAGTTTATATTTATTTAATTTACGCATTTACCTTTTTAGTAGAATAGAAAACCAAACCCCTTTTTAGTAACCAAGAACAACTATTCCACTTTGAACCGTGATCGATTCTAGAAGATACCGAGAATAAAATTGAACCCAAGCAAAATCTCTTATATTAGAGAGACACAACCACAATCCAAAATAAAAAGCATAAATCTAATCATAGTTAAGCCAGAACTCTAAGATTTTCTTGAACTATATGTCTTGAAGATAAGCAACCAATGCTTAGATAAAAGACAAGGTAGTGGCGGAAGGAGGTGGTGATGGCTTGGTAGGGATCTCATAGTTATAGTAAAGAGGAGTTTTAACTAAGAGACTCTTGATGTAATTCAACTCTTCATAGATGTGAGCCATGGCAAGATGTTGATATTGACAACATTGACAATATGTTCCAAGATGCATGATATTATCATGTGAAGGAGGTAGAACACTAAAGGCTAGTGGTGGAAGATAAGAAGTTCCACAATCAACATTCTTAGAAGGAGAAGAGATGTGATTTTGAGTGTTCTTGGGTGAATTGGGGTTGAAAGCAATTGGAGAGAATGGAGGAGAATCAAAGCTTTCATTTGGGGAATAAGACATTTTTTTGAGAAAGAATGCAAAGTGCTTAAGGTTATACAGAGAAAGTCCAAGATAATTTGGGGGTGCTCAAAGGATTGAAACATTCCAAAAAGTGTTGGAACAAATCTGGAGTTTCAGGAATTCCCGAAAAGAAAGGTACTGGGCGCGGTTCCTTAACTCAGTCGGCGGTTCCTTATCACTGGGGAACCGCGGTATCAATAAGGAACCGCCCACAGTGGGTTGAGTTTGGTGATGTGGGAGGATTTTCCACTTCAGCAAATCCTATTTTTCTAATCTAACTAATCATGGAGATATGCTAAGAAGAAAAGAATAGACAAAGAAAACAAACAAGAGTTCACCAAACAAGGTTTAGACCAAAATACATAGATTTTTTAATAAAATAAATGTAGGAGGTGTGTAGAACTAGACACAAGGTTATGACACAATGATCCTCCATAATTCTCTTTTGTTCTTGCTATCTTTGAGAGACCCATACATATGAATTATGTAAGCTTATCATGAATAGCAAGAAGTTATGAAAAACGTTTTTAGATTGAATTGACAATGCAAAAACATTTCTCGACCATTTTCGAAAAGCTTTGAGAATTTTGATAAAGAAGAGAAGTTTTCCAAAAAAAGTTTATTAAACTTAAGAACTCAAAGAAAGAAAAGACTCAAAAGATAAAAGATAATAAGAATGCACAATTAAGGAATATGTTCCATTAAGCCTAGACCTAGACGCAAGTAATTAAAAGGTTCCCTCTTAAGTGGCTTAGTGAAGATATCGGTTCAGTTTTCTACCGAGGGTACCTTCTCTATTGAAATGTTCCCCTTTTGAACATTATCCCTAAGAAAATGGCGGCGAATTTCTATGTGCTTAGTTCGCGAATGTTGCACGGGATTCTTGCTAAGGTCTATTGCACCCTTGTTGTCTCACATGATGTAAACATCATCAAGAGAAATCCCGTAATCAACAAGCGCTTGCTTCATCCATAGAGCTTGTTGACAAGCTTTACCCGGCACTCACATACTCGGCTTCCGTGGTGGATATAGCAAGAGCGTCTTGTTTCTTAGAGAACCAAGAAGTTAAAAAACAACCCATGAAGGTACAAACTCCACTAGTGCTTTTCCGGTCCACATAGTCTCCCGCATGATCCAAGTCCGCGTAGACAATGATTTCTACGCTGGTCCCTTTAGGATACCATAATCCTAAATGTATATTGCCCTTAATGTATCAGAAGATACGCTTAGCCGCTTCAAGGTGAGAGGTTTTGGGAGCCTCTTGGAAGCGAGCACAAAGGTAAACACTAAACATGATATTCTGTCGACTTGCCGTTAGGTACAACAAACTACCAATCATACCTCTATATTTGGTGTTGTCTACCGACTCACTATCATCATCTATGGTGAGTTTAGTATCCGAGGCCATAGGGTTCTTCATTGGTCTAGAGTTTTCTAATCTAATTTTCTTTAGCATTTCATTAACATACTTGGATTGATTAAAGAAAATACCATCGTCCATTTGTTTAATTTGGAGTCCTAAAAAGAAGTTAATTTCTCCCATCATACTCATTTGAAACTCGTCATGCATGATTTTGGCAAAGTCGTCACACAATGATTGACAAGTTGAACCAAATATAATGTCATCAACATATATTTGTACGATAATGAGGTGAGAACCTTTCTTCTCTGTAAAGAGTGTATTGTCTACCACCCCCATGTTATACTCATGTTTTACAAGAAATGCTTTAAGTCTATCATACCAAGCTTTGGGTGCTTGTTTGAGACCATAAAGAGCTTTCTTAAGCTTGTAAACATGATCCGGTTTCTTAAAATCAATGAAGCCGGGAGGTTGAGCCAGATATACCTCCTCATTGATCAAACCCTTAAGAAATTCACTCTTTACATCCATTTGTTAAAGCTTAAAGTCTAAAGCACAAACGTAAGCTAAGAGGATTCTAATGAATTCTAATCTTGCTACGGGTGCGTATGTCTCGTCATAATCAATACCTTCTTGTTGATTATAGCCTTGAGCTACAAGTCTAGCCTTGTTACGAGACACAACACCATTCTCATCTAACTTATTCCTATTACCCATTTGGTTCATATGATGGTCGAACTTCTAGGCGGGGGAACAAGTTCCCAAACGTCATTAGCAATGAATTGATTCAATTCTTCTTGCATAGCGATGATCCAACTCTCACCCATCAAAGCTTCTTTAACATTCTTTGGTTCAATCAAGGAGACGAAACAAAAGAAGTTACTTTGATTTTGGACTTGAGATCTTAGGGTCCTTTGATTTAATTCGCCTATGACGTTATCAAGAGCATGATCCTTAGACTCCTTAATGTTTACTCCCTTTTCAACACTAAGGTCTTCAACTCCTATGTTTCTAACATCTTTGGCATTAAGTATGTCTATTTCATCTAAGTCATCATCTACCAAAGGTGGTGTCTTAGATGAAGGTGGGGTTTCATCAAATGTCACGTTAAGTGATTCTTCAGTTACACCCGAGGTTCTATTGAGGACTATTTAGGCTTTGCTAGTTTGAGAATAACCTAAAAGGATACCTTTGTAAGACTTTGGGTCAAACTTAGTAAGGTAATCTTTGGTGTTGAGAATGAAGCACTTGCTTCCAAACACCCTAAAGTAATCCAATGAGGGCTTCTTACCATTAAGAATCTCATGGGGGGTCATTCCTAGAAAAGGTCGAATAAGAATTCGTTTGAGAATGTAAGTCGATGTGTCCACGACATTGCACCAAAATTTTTGAGGCAAAGATTGCTCATTTAACATCGTTCTACTCATCTCTTGGATGGTCCTATTCTTCCTTTCAACTACCCCATTTGATTGTGGAGTACGAGGAGCCGAGAAGTTATGGGTAATACCATGAGCTTCACAAAAGGCACCACATTGCACTTCATTATCAAATTCCGTACCATGATCCGTCCTAATAGAGACAATTGAACATCCTAGTTGATTTTGAATTCTTCGACTAAAGGTTTCGAAGTGATCGAAAGCTTCATTCTTAGACGCCAAAAATCTAGTCCAAGTGAATCTAGAGTAGTCGTCAACTATAACTAGGTTATAAACGTTACCTCCATAACTCCGTATGACGGAAGGTCCAAAGAGATCCATATGTAAGAGCTCTAAGAACCGAGAGGTCGAAACCAAATTCTTGGCTTTGTGACTTGAGTGAACTTGCTTCCTAATTTTGCAAGCATCACAAAAGTAACTATCAAACTTCATCTTGGGGAGATGTCTTACCAACTCCTTAGAGACTAAAGATTCAATTAAACGCATATTAGCGTGACCTAATCTCCTATGCCAAAGAGTAGAACTATCATCTAAAGTCGCTATACATAATTTGTCCTTTGACTTCCTATTAACCTTCATGACATAAAGCCCATGCTTTCTAACACCTTTTCCAATGACTTTTCCATCTTTTACGATTTCACTGTCATATTCTGAAAAGATGACCTTACACTTATTGTCACAAATTTGACCTATACTTAGAAGGTTAAAACCTAAGTTATCTACGTGCTCTACGTTTTCTATAGTCATAGAGTCAAGAGAGACGGTACCTTTGCCAATGATATTACCACGTCTATTACTAGCGAATGTAACGTTACCTCCATCATATGATTTGTAGTGTGAGAACAAACTTCGATTACCCGTCATGTGTTTAGAACAAACACTATCCTTAATCCACTCGTTGGGCTCTAGATCGATTCCCAAACATTTCTAGGTAACAACACACAAGATCAAACATTTGGTCCCCAATATCTCATGGGTCCATAATAAGTGTGAAAACACTTATCCTTTTGCCACTAAAATCAAGGAAAAACAAGACATAATCATATGTTTTATATCGTAAATGTCAGAATTACGCGTGGTTTTGTGTTTTTGTGTTAAAATAGGTACAAATGATCAAAAGAAGAGAAAACACGGGATTTCACGGTCAAATAATGAAGAAAAAGTCCTAAAAGAGACGAAGACAAAGTCAAAAGATCAAAAGTGTGCCAAAGATCAAGAAAACCGGTTAAACCGACACAAGTTTGAAGAAAGCCATAGTCGAGCTCGTTTAAAGAGGATTTAATATTTTTGAAGATAAACGGGCCAAGTGGGTCCCACATATGAATATTGGGCCCAAAAGCCAAAAATTGGAAAACATTTATTCACTTTCGGATCAAAAGCCCAAAAGCCCATGTAACAAGCGTATGATTTTGGCAATGTTTATCAATTTCCAGTCAAACACTCATATACTACATTTTAACAAAAAAAACGTATACTTTATCAACCCCACACACATCCAACCGACCCCCACATTCCCCATCCACACGTGTCATCATTTTCTTTAACTCCCCACTCTTCCCAAATAAAACTCTTTTTTTTAACCCTACACCACATTTCGTTACATCCAAAGAGAAAAAAACCTTTCACTTTTTTTTCTTTCATCTCTACCGTAACACACCCCTCTCCTTTTACAAACCCTAATTACCCCATCCAAATTAACCAAGTAAAAAAAGGGGGTTTTCACTTAATCCTTTAATTCACATCAAAAGGATATTAATCCCCAAGAAAAACGGAAGCAATCACCTTGTGGTCTCCATAATCCACCCTGGCAATCCGAGTGAAAAAAGGCTCAAGATGTTTTCAGCCGTTGATTTAAAGAGAAGAAAGAGAAAAGATGATCAACGATCAAGATTCGAGACCGTGGGCACCAAGTTTAGGGTTTTGCTATAAAAACCCCATCTCCAAGATGTAGGATTCAAGCTTTTTCTTTAATTTTAATTTACTGTTTTTTTTAGGAGTAGATTAAATTAGATTAGGTTCTTGTATTTTTTTTAAATTCAGTAATGTAATCTTGATTTTAATTAATGAAAAGTTTCTTTAATTTATTTTCCGTCTCAATTTATTTTCTGTCAAGTTTTTATTTAAATCTTTAAATCCAGTTTTTGGTTACTGTTATTCTTAATTATTATCATTCGGATATAAAAAAAAAAAAAAAAATAATATATCTGTTCGAGGGAGTGGCTTTTGTTCGAGACACTGATGGTGATGATGATGGTTCGAAATTGGTGATTGAACTAATTTGATTCGATCTTAAGGTGGCTCAGCGCCAATCCTTCGGCTCAAAGGTTTCTTCAAAAAGGTGCTTATTCTTTTCTTTTAAATGTTCTTGATTAATTTTATGTTATTTGATATTTGCTTCTTTTGTTTATGCTATTTCATCTGTTTAGTTTGGTTGATTTAATATTTGTTTTGTTTTTTTTTATGTTCAATCTGAATTGTTAGGACTTGGTTATGTTTTATTTGAGCAGTTAGATTAGCATTATGTAGTGGTTTTACTTATTTGATATAATTTGATTAAATTGCCATTTGGTTTCGTTTTTTTTTACTTGCTTTTTAGTTTCCAGATTTCTAAAAATTTCTTATTCTGCTTATTTAATTTTGGATTGAATTTTTATCTGCTTGCTCATTTATGTTTGGTTTCAGTTTTGCTTTTCGGTTTGAATTATATTGCTTATTAAGTTGTTTACCATGTTTCTGTCTAGCTTATAGGATATGTTTGTTTCTTGGTATGTGATTTTTCTGCTTATTCGGTTTTGCTGCCTCAGCTTTTGGGTTTGATTATTTTTGTTTATTATTTGCCTATTTTCATCTCTTATTTGCTTAATTTAATTTTTAACTGCTTATTTGTTTTTTTTTTTGTGTAATGCTGATATTTGTTGGAACCACAGATCCTTTTGATCTGTGTGTTAATTGTCCAAAGTCAAAGATTAAAAAGTCATATAAAATAAATAGCAAAATTGTCTGTCAGGGGACTCGAACCCCTGACCTCGCGCTCATCAACCAAACACCCTAACCACTTGTGCTAGTACTCTATTTGTGTTTAGATTCTCATTAGTTAATTAATATAGATACTTTAAAATTGGAAGTTTTAATAGTTTAATTAGTTTTTACTTTTAATTGAAAGTTTTTAAATAGTTTTATTTTAATTCCGTTTTTATTTACTTTTCAAAAATATAAAAAGATAAAAAAAAAATATTTTTATTTAAATTTCTTTTATAAATTTTAAAATAGTTTTTATAGATTAAAAGTAGTTTTTAAATTCTTATTCAAATTTTAGTTTTCAATTTATATAGTTTTGCTTAAAAGTAGATTTTATTTAAATGTCTTTGTTTTAGTTTATATAGATTTTAAAATTAGTTTTGTTTAAAATAGTTTTCAATTAAAGTTTTATTTTTAAAAATAGTTTTTTTTACATTAGTTTAATTTTAAATTGTTTTCTAATAGTTAAAAAAATATACAAAAATACCGTTTAACAAAAACAAAGTTAAGTCGAAACGTTTAAACCGGAAATCAAATTCGAGTGAGTCGAGGAACGATAATAGAAATATAAAAAGGGTATGCAAAATCTCTTTAACAAAATCTCTTTTTCAAAATGGCGCCGCTGCCGCTTCGCTCGTACGATTGATGATTTTTCGTGAAGACGTTTGGATTTTGGGATCCGTTCTTCTTGAACGTTAATTTTCTTGCACAAAAATCAAAAATACAAAAAAAAATCAAAAATTTAAAAATACAAAAAAATTAAAAAATCACAAAAAGCAATTTCTTTCCTAAGAATTCCACCAAAAAAATTAAAAAAGCAAAAAGTAATACTTTTTCCTAAAAGTATTACACCAAAAATATTACGTATTAGTGTTAATTTTTAGTTCGATTTCTTTCGATTTTTATTGTGTATATATTTTTCTAAAAAAATACAAAAATATTATTCTTTATCCTCTATTGTGTTTAATTCTTTTTCTCAATCCCTCTTATTTATAATTCTTCATGGATTTGTCTTGCGTTCGGTGTGGGAGACCATGGCTCGGTTTTCCAATATGTCCATGGTGTACTTGTGCGAAGTGTGGTTCCGATATCGACGATACATAATTTGGATTTTGTCCATTGTGCAATTCTAGAAATTCGTACTTCTCCTCTTACACAAATTTCTCCCCTCCTCCCGTCTATGACAATCCCTATCCTCAACATGCACCGGGTTTTTCTCAATACCCGTGTTGCATTCATTGTGGGGGCCCTCACGATACTTTTTATTGTCAACCGATGAATTATGAGCCACATCCGTGCTATAATTCCGGTTTTCAAAATTTTGAACCCCCACAACACTCCGTCGTTCATCAACCTTCTATTAAGGAACAAAGCACTAGTTTGGATGAAATTCTCGAAAGCTTAAGACAAATCAAAATTAGCTTGCATGACGAAAGACAACAAGAGCAAGTATCTACTCTTAGTGTTTCTACTCCTCCTCTTGTGCGTTCTTACTATTATGATGATGACGATGAGACTACTATTTCTTGGAGTGATCTTTGTGCTCAATGTCCTAGTGCAATTGTAATTCCTTCTCTCAATATCCCAAATTCATCTAAGGATTTTGATACATCGAGTGAGATTAGTGATTTTGGGCTCGACAAATTCTTTGCTGAAGTTTGTGATGTGCCGATTTTTGCTGAGCTTACGGACATGGTCGTTCCGCTAGTCCATGATCACATACTCACAAATCCAAATGCAATAATTGATTCTTCCAATAAGAGTTCTATATGTGGTGAGTATGATGATTTCGTCTTCGAGCCCGAGATTAAGGAAATTATCGACCGAGAGCTAGCTCTTTTACCTCCACTTCCACCTACAAGTGAGGTCGATTTTTCCAATATCGATGCCGAACTTGATGAGTTGGAACGTCTTATATTTAATAATAATGACGTACCAACTCACATGACCACACATCCAATTCTCGAGGAGTTACCTAATAAACACTCCTCTAATGAGAATTACGTTTACCACATTCGTGAGGATTTAACTTATCAACAAATCCCACAAATGAATGATGGTTTCGTACTTGATCGTGATCTTTTCGAGAGAATTTCTAAAATCCTCAATGAAGGGAACGACAAACCTTTGTTTGACGAGCCTATCTATGATGAAGAGATTCACGTTCATGAGGATGATTACTTTGACCCAGGAGGTGACATTGACCATTCTTTGATTGATACCTTTACGGCCTTGCCGAATTATGACCATCCATTATCTTTGGGGGATGACAATTTGTCTCCTTTACCCACCCCACATCCCGTGGATCACGACCTCACATACTTCTCGTATATTGAGCGGACTTTTCTCCCATCCAAGACTTATCCTCCTGCCTCTCATTTATTATGTTCATCCGGGACCGAGGATAAGATTTTTGATCCCGGTATTACATTCGAGGCTTCCCCATGGACCATTTAATTCGGGGTCGAGTCAGGCTCGTGACTCGGTTAACAAAAACAAGCGCTTCTCGGGAGGCAACCCGATGATCTATCTATTATCTATCTTTTATCTATTTTCTACAATAAGTGTAGGGGGAGCCGTGTGTGTTATTTGTGTGTTGTGTTGTGATTGTGTAGGTACTTATGCTTTGATGATCCACTTTTGGTACTTTTGACGTGACTCGTGTTCCCGTGTTACCCATGTACCCGGTTCCTTCGATAAGTTTTTGCTATTGTGATTCTATCTTAAAACGAATAAATGTAATCACTTTAGTTGTCCTTCCCTTAGCTCGATTTAAACAACGTACTCAATGTCCTAAGTGTAGGGGAGTTTATTCTCCCACATGCTTAAACATTGAGGACAATGTTTATATTAAGTGTAGGGGGGCCTTCTATCGAATTTTAGTAGCCTTTTCCATGAATTTGACCCCATTTTACCGGAAAATTTTTAAAATTTTCAACGTTTTTCAAATTTTTGATCTATTTTTGGCCTAGTAGTATTTTTATTTAATTTCTTTCCTTTTATTATCGCATCGTAATAATTTCCATTTCAAAAATAAAGTCAAAAAAAAATAAATAAATAAATAAATAAAATGGTTTTTACAAGTTTAGATGTCTTTGATATATTAGGCCCGTTATGAATATTTTGACTCAACCCGAGTTTACTTATCTAAGTTTACTCTAGCTAGTATCCTTAACCATATGGGCCTTAATTGGTTCATTAGGCTAAGCATCCACGAGTCTCATTCCTTGAGATTTTAAATTGTGGAGAACGAGAGATGATAGAGTTAATTATAAGTTCGGTATTCTTTCATTAACTTATGTGAGTTAGTTATGAGCTTTTTCTCCCATCACTTGTTAATAAATATATTTGCAATAAATAAGGTTGTACGATTTAAAAGGTTACTTAGCTTCTAGCACAAGATCGTTTAAAAGTTGCTCGGTATTAATTAGAGTTCATAGCCAAGGCATAACTTATTGAAACGGGACGCGAAGATTGGCTTATCCAAAAAGGCCCTAACAAGGCATGAGGATTCACTTTTTGCTAAAGATCCTAAGATGATGTGAAGATCATTAATCCAAATCAATATGAAGGATCAAGACACACGACGAGAAGCAATTACTCCCCTAAAGATCATGGAGAAGTCTATCCAAAAAGACCCTAACAAGGTATGAGGATAAATAGATCCAAGTCCGAAAAGGAGGCGGATCGTTGTATATCAAAATCCTAAATAAAGAAGAGGATAAATGAAGAAGTCGTGGTCAACGTCTGAAGCATCTTTCACTCCTTATGAAGATGTATACCAAAGTGAAGAGAAGACCATAATTTCAAGATCGTCTCTCAAGATTTGAAGTTTGAAGTACAAGCCAAATATCGGTCCGAGAAAGGTCTCAAATCGTGAAACGAGTTATGCCAAGATATGAACTTTATGAGGTTTCGAGAAGCCGTTTTAAAAGATTTTGTCCTTTAGCTAACTATTGATTAAATCGTCCCACTTTATTTTCGGCCTTAATAATTATCAAAATAAGTCAAAAATGCATCCTCGTGATCATTCAAGACAAAAATGAAATACAAGAGATACACCATAGGAATAAGGGGGTCTAAGTGATTAATTAAACCACATGAGTAAGTGTTAGTTGTGCTAACTTGTAATAACAATGATTTCGTTTTTGAGCTTGGTATGGGGAACGTGAAACTTGAGGGTGATTAATATTCATGACACCAAAGCCCTAATCTAAGTCTTAGATTTCTTTATGAGTTTCTTCCATCAAATAATTTCCAAGTTAATAAATTGTTATCACTTTTGCTTCCTATTTAGTCTTTATCTTTTTATCGTAACAATAATAGTATATTTTAATAAAGGCCGAGATAGATTGATAATGAGAAAAATGTAACTTTTTACTTTGAAATAATGCATTGCATGGGGTCATTGCAATGGTCAAGTGTAGGGGATTTAATAAGTGTGAAAACACTTATCCTTTTGCCACTAAAATCAAGGAAAAACAAGACCTAATCATGTGTTTTATATCGTAAATGTCGGAATTACGCGTGGTTTTGTGTTTTTTTGTTAAAATAGGTACAAATGATCAAAAGAAGAGAAAACACGAGATTTCACGGTCAAATAATGAAGAAAAAGTCCTAAAAGAGACGAAGACAAAGTCAAAAGATCAAAAGTGTGCCAAAGATCAAGAAAACCGGTTAAACCGACACAAGTTTGAAGAAAGCCAAAGTCGAGCTCGTTTTAAGAGGATTTAATATTTTTGAAGATAAACGGGCCAAGTGGGTCCCACATATGAATATTGGGCCCAAAAGCCAAAAATTGGAAAACATTTATTCACTTTCGGATCAAAAGCCCAAAAGCCCATTCTTACAATATTAAATCACGGGTTAAATTTTGTTGGAAAGATGAATTGGGCCTTAAGCCCATGTAACAAGCGTATGATTTTGGCAATGTTTATCAATTTCCAGTCAAACACTCATATACTACATTTTAACAAAAAAAAACGTATACTTTATCAACCCCACACACATCCAACCGACCCCCACATTCCCCATCCACACGTGTCATCATTTTCTTTAACTCCCCACTCTTCCCAAATAAAACTCTTTTTTTTAACCCTACACCACATTTCGTTACATCCAAAGAGAAAAAAACCTTTCACTTTTTTTTCTTTCATCTCTACCGTAACACACCCCTCTCCTTTTACAAACCCTAATTACCCCATCCAAATTAACCAAGTAAAAAAAGGGGGTTTTCACTTAATCCTTTAATTCACATCAAAAGGATATTAATCCCAAAGAAAAACGGAAGCAATCACCTTGTGGTCTCCACAATCCACCCTGGCAATCCGAGTGAAAAAAGGCTCAAGATGTTTTCAGCCGTTGATTTAAAGAGAAGAAAGAGAAAAGATGATCAACGATCAAGATTCAAGACCGTGGGCACCAAGTTTAGGGTTTTGCTATAAAAACCCCATCTCCAAGATGTAGGATTCAAGCTTTTTCTTTAATTTTAATTTACTGTTTTTTTAGGAGTAGATTAAATTAGATTAGGTTCTTGTATTTTTTTTTAATTCAGTAATGTAATCTTGATTTTAATTAATGAAAAGTTTCTTTAATTTATTTTCTGTCTCAATTTATTTTCTGTCAAGTTTTTATTTAAATCTTTAAATCCAGTTTTTGGTTACTGTTATTATTAATTATTATCATTCGGATATAAAAAAAAATAATAAAAAATAAAAAATAAAATAAAATAAAATAATATATCTGTTCGAGGGAGTGGCTTTTGTTCGAGACACTGATGGTGATGATGATGGTTCGAAATTGGTGATTGAACTAATTTGATTCGATCTTAAGGTGGCTCAGCGCCAATCCTTCGGCTCAAAGGTTTCTTCAAAAAGGTGCTTATTCTTTTCTTTTAAATGTTCTTGATTAATTTTATGTTATTTGATATTTGCTTCTTTTGTTTATGCTATTTCATCTGTTTAGTTTGGTTGATTTAATATTTGTTTTGTTTTTTTTATGTTCAATCTGAATTGTTAGGACTTGGTTATGTTTTATTTGAGCAGTTAGATTAGCATTATGTAGTGGTTTTACTTATTTGATATAATTTGATTAAATTGCCATTTGGTTTCGTTTTTTTTACTTGCTTTTTAGTTTCCAGATTTCTAAAAATTTCTTATTCTGCTTATTTAATTTTGGATTGAATTTTTATCTGCTTGCTAATTTCTGTTTGGTTTCAGTTTTGCTTTTCGGTTTGAATTATATTGCTTATTAAGTTGTTTACCATGTTTCTGTCTAGCTTATAGGATATGTTTGTTTCTTGGTATGTGATTTTTCTGCTTATTCGGTTTTGCTGCCTCAGCTTTTGGGTTTGATTATTTTTGTTTATTATTTGCCTATTTTCATCTCTTATTTTCTTAATTTAATTTTTAACTGCTTATTTGTTTTTTTTTTGTGTAATGTTGATATTTGCTGGAACCACAGATCCTTTTGATCTGTGTGTTAATTGTCCAAAGTCAAAGATTAAAAAGTCATAAAAATAAATAGAAAAATCGTCTGTCAGGGGACTCGAACCCCTGACCTCGCGCTCATCAACCAAACACCCTAACCACTTGTGCTAGTACTCTATTTGTGTTTAGATTCTCATTAGTTAATTAATATAGATACTTTAAAATTGGGAGTTTTAATAGTTTAATTAGTTTTTACTTTTAATTAAAAGTTTTTAAATAGTTTTATTTTAATTCCGTTTTTATTTACTTTTCAAAAATATAAAAAGATAAAAAAAATATATTTTTATTTAAATTTCTTTTATAAATTTTAAAATAGTTTTTATAGATTAAAAGTAGTTTTTAAATTTTTATTCAAATTTTAGTTTTCAATTTATATAGTTTTGCTTAAAAGTAGACTTTATTTAAATGTCTTTGTTTTAGTTTATATAGATCTTAAAATTAGTTTCGTTTAAAATAGTTTTCAATTAAAGTTTTATTTTTAAAAATAGTTTTTTTTACATTAGTTTAATTTTAAATTGTTTTCTAATAGTTAAAAAAAAATATATATACAAAAATATCGTTTACCAAAAACAAAGTTAAGTCGAAACGTTTAAACCGGAAATCAAATTCGAGTGAGTCGAGGAACGATAACAGAAATATAAAAAGGGTATGCAAAATCTCTTTAACAAAATCTCTTTTTCAGTCCAAACTTGTTAGTTCCAAACATCCCTTACGTTTGGTTGGGATGCATGAATGAAGAAGACATGCCCCATGGGGAAAAGTATTGTTGTTAAAAATTATTCCAATTCATATGGCCATTTTGTTGTCCATAGTTTCTCCTAGGTGTCTTTGATCTTTATCTAGTATTATTATTATTCCTCCTAGATGTTCGGGTTTTACTCCTAGGTCATGGTTTAGCTTGATCATCTCTTTTTGGCGCAGGTGTTCTACTTCTAGGTTTAGATTCATTTCGTACTCTTGGAGGAGTAGATGTTTACTCAAGGGCTTGTAGAATTTATCTAGAGTAGGCTTTTGAATTATAGGTACTTTGACCTTGTTAATAAGAATATGTTTTGGTCCTTCACCTAAAATTGACTTTTCAGAAAGTTCAGGATTTTCACAGACTTCTTCTTCTAGACGCGATTCCATAGCTCCATCGACGGTTCCATAGCGATAAGGAACCGCCCCATATATTGGAGCACCACGTACAGGGGATTGTTTTTCTAAAAACCTAACTTTTTTTGGTTCACTAGTTGATGCTTCATTACTGTTATATCCTAACCCAAGTTTTTCCTTAGAATGAATTTGTTTGTTTAACATATCATCAAGAGCATTAGTACCTCTCATGAAATTTTCAAGTCTAATGGAGGTGCTCTTAAGGTTTTCATTTTCTTGCCTAAGGTTTTCACATTTTAAGCATCCTAGGTCTATTTCTTTATTTTTCTCAAGATTAGCTAATTTCTCTTTTAGCTCACTAATCTCGTTTTCAAGCTTAGTTCTAGTTGATTTTAGCACTTTGTTCTTTTCAATAAATTTTAGACTAAGCTTATGCAAGTTATTGTATTGGCCTTCTAATTCACTATCATCTTGAGAAGAACTATTATTGCTATAATACTCGGTTTTGGAAAGTACCTCTTTAGAAGTGTGAGCCATGCGACACTTCTCATCTTTGGGGTTGTCATCAACATCTTCACCGTTATCGCTCCATGAACCTCCAACGAACGCCGTGTGGTTCTTGTCATGTGAAGGCTTAGGATAATCACCAATGAAGTGATTTGGATCACCACATCTAAAGAATTTCCTATCACCTTTATCGTCTTTGGCAAATCGGTTTTTTGATAAGGGTTTCTTGTCGTTGTTTGATTGCCTCGCGTATCGACCTCGCCTTTTGAAGAACTTCTTAAAGTCTCTAACCGCCAAGGCATATTCTCATCATCACTATCCGAGGAACTTTCATGATCACTTTGTGCCTTCTTGGCTTTGAGTACACGAGACTTTCTTTCACTCTTAGTTTTCACCATTTCTGAGTCCTTCAAAATTATCATCTCATGAACCTTCAAGTTACCAATGAGTTCATCGAGTGATAATTTGGCGAGATCCTTTGATTCTTCAATCGCCGTTACTTTAGCTCTCCATTTGGGATGCAACGCCCTAAGAAACTTCCTAAAATTGTTCTTGCTAGAAAAACCTTCATCAAGTGATTTTAGACTAGTAATAATAGTGTTAAATCTAGCGAATGCACTATCTATGGTTTCATCTTCTAAGATGACAAATTGTTCATATTGTTGAACAAGAAGATCGATTTTACTTTCTTTGACTTGGATATTACCTTGGTGGGTTACTAAAAGAGTATTCCGAATGTCTTTAGTGGTTTCACACATAAACATCCTTTCGTACTCTTTCTTTGGTAAAGCATTATAAATCACCATTTTAGCCTCATTATTTTTAGCAAGTTTTCTTTTAGTATCATAATTAGCTTTATCAAAAGTAACTATCTCCTTACTTTTAGAAACTTCATTATATTGAAATGGCAAAAAGTCACCATTGGTAATAACATGCCAAAGATCTAAATCTTTTGATTTCACATAAGTCTCAAACCTATTTTCCAATAAATAAAACTATCGGTTTCAAAAAGAGGTGGTCTTTGCATGAATTGCCCTTCTAGATACCTGTTGGAATCCATAGATCGATTCAAGTTTTAAAATACATTATATTTTAAAAAGTCTTGAGCAACCATGCTCTGATACCAATTGTAGAAACTAGAAGGGGGGGGGGGTTGAATAGTTTCTTAAATTTGCTTGTTAAAGTTTGGTTTTAAAAATCCTTTTTCAAAAACTTAAGCTTGAGTGTTTATGCGAAACCTTCTTATACACAATATGAACAAGGTATAGTGCAACTAACTAATAATCACAAGTATAAAGAATAATGAATGTATAATGCAACTAAACTAATAATCACAAGTATAAAGAATAAAGAATGTAAAGAGATAAGGGAAGGAAAAATCAAACCAAACACCAAGGATTTATAGTGGTTCGGCAACTAAGCTCACTCCTCGTTCCTACTCTACTCCTCGAGTACTCCTTACTCGAGAGTTCACTAATCAACAAGCTCCTTAAGGTGGAGAAACCGTACACAACGTCCTTAACCAATTTTCGACTCTAAGCTAAAAGTCGAGCCCTAATCTTAGCTAGGACCAATCTACACCAATACACTTTGAGGACTAAGTATTAACCCTAATACATACACAACTTCCAAATAGACACAACTACTTGGATCTTCACAACAATGACACAACAATGATAAATAAGTTTGGATCTTCAATGGATCTTTGAGGTAGACACAACACTTCAACAATGACAGTGTTCTTCTCTTTGCACTTTGAGAGGAAAAGATGGGAGGAGAAAGATTCACTCTAAACAAGTAGTAATCAAACAAATGATCAAGGATTTGAGTGATTTAAGAAGTATGTAAGAATCTGAAAGTTTATGTGTAAAAGAGGTGGATTGAAAGTCTGAGAATGGTCCACTATTTATAAGACAAATGTCCAACGGCTATATCTACCCGCGGTTCTTTATTGCAGCCCGTAGTTCCTTATCGATAAGGAACCGCCATAGGCGCTAAGGAACCGCCGACGTAGAGTCCGTTCCCTTTTGTCTTTTAGTGGGTTGGATCGAATCTGAGGATTAAAATATCCTGAAAGGATATTACAAACCAAGATAGAATATGCCATTTCAAATTTCAAATTTCCAAATAATTAATTTAATAAAACATTTTCTTAAAAAGAAAGTTTAATAATAAAACTTTGTCGCACTTAATTAAAAGTGAGTTTTAAGAAAAGATTAAATCCTTAATCACTTAATTAGTAAAAATACTTGTTTGTTCATACCTTAAGTGATAATTGTTGAAATGAAAAATACTTGAACTCAAGAATTCGTTTTTCATTGTTTTCGTAAATGCTTGTTTTTACATATTGTCGTAATTAAAACAAAGCGAGACCGAAAAATGCAAGAAACGTTTTTAGGCATCATTGCATTAACAGACCAGTTGATAACTAATGAGTAATGAACTAATGACCAATATTTTGTATCTTCGTTAACATAATGGTATATACTAGTCAATGAATAATGATTTGTTTGTTCGTTTATAAAACCAGTTTGTTTATTTATAAAACCAGTTGGCAATTATGCAAAACTCATTTGAGTGACTCATGAATCAATAAAAATTAGTCTTTTCACTACCCAATGTATTACCGAATACTAAAAGTATGGTGACACCTACTTCCATACATTAAATATGTATATGACACATGACTATTCAATGAACGGGCAAATATTGATTTCCACAATGCATTGATTGACATGTCATCACTCGTTAACTAGTCAATAGACATCCATTATGGATGCCCAACATCTCCAATGCATTGTGCGATAAAAGGTCCAATACAACTCCACGTCATCGCCACATCAATATATCGACTTTCATACAAAATATCCATAATGCATCAAACTCAACACAATTTAATAGATTTCCACATCATTAATCTTTTATTTGATAATTAAATATACAACAGTTTTTACAAGGAGGTGATAAATTTACTACTTTGTGTTCATCCACTGCAATTGAGCATCATATAGTGTTAGTTTTATTAGACTAGTTAGTAACTAATGAGTAATAAACTAATGACCAATTTTTTGTTTCTTCGTTGATATAATGGTATATACTAGTCAATGAATAATGATTTGTTTGTTCGTTTATAAAACCTGTTTGTTCATTTATTAAACCAGTTGGCAATTATGCAAACTCATCTGAGTTTTCATGACTCATTAATAAATAAAAAAGGAGTTTTTTCACAACACAATGTATTACCAGAATGTTAAAAAGATGCTGAGGCCTACTTCCGTATGTTAAATATGTGTATGTTCAGAGACATTTGAGTATTCAATGAACGAGAAAATATTGACTTCCGCAATGTATTGATTGACATGTCATCACTCATTAATCGATCAATAGACATCCATTGTGGGTGCCCATCATCTTTAATGCATAGTGCAATAAAAGGTTCAATACACCTCACCACGTCATCGCCACAACATATTGACTTTCATACAAAATCTCCGCAATGCATCGAACTAAACACAATTTAATTGATCTCCACATCATTAATCTTTTATTTGATAATCAAATATACAACTGTTTTCACAAGGAGGTGATAAATTTACTACTTTGTGTTCATCCACTGTAAGTGAGCCTCATATAGTGTTAGTTTTATTAGACTAGTTGGTAACTAATGAGTAATGAACTAATGCCCAATATTTTGTTTTTTCGTTGATATAATGGTATATACTACATAATGAATAATGATTTTTTTGTTAGTTTAAAAAACCAGTTTTGTTCATTTATTAAACTAGTCAGCAATTATACAAACTCATTTGAGTTTTCATGACTAATGAACCAATAAAATAAGGAATATTTTCACTACCCACTGTATTACGAGAATATTAAAAAGATGGTGAGGCTTCCTTCCGTACGTTAAATATGTGTATGTTCATAGACACATGACCATTTATTGAACGGGCAAATATTGACTTGCATTGATTGACATGTTATCACTCATTAATCAGTCAATAGACCCATTGTGGATGCCCAGCATCTCCAATGCATAGTGCAATAAAAGTGCACCTTCACGTCATAGCCACATCAAAGTATCGACCTTCATACAAAATCTCTACAATGAATCGAACTCAACACAATTTAATAGATTTTCACATCATTAATCTTTTATTTGATAATCAAATATAAAACATTTATTTCAAGGAGGTGATAAATTTACTACTTTTGTTCATCCACTACAATTGAGCATCATATAGTGTTAGTTTTATTAGACTAGTTGGTAACTAATGAGTAATGAACCAATGACCAATATTTTGTTTCTTTGTTGATATAATGGTATATACTACTTCACAAATAATGATTTGTTTGTTCGTTTATAGACCAGCATGTTCATTTATTAAACTAGTTGGCAATTATTCAAAATCATTTGGCTTGGGCTTATATTATATAAGTCATTATGGCTTATATATGATAAGCTTATAAGCTCATGTTTAGTGTTTGGTTTAGCTTATCAAATTTAGTAAAATAAAATGACAAAAAAGTACATGAATATTAAATGATATGGTTATTAAATGTGGGCATAAATGTCTTTTTATAAATTATTGTTATATAAGCCTTAAAAGCCACACATTTTAGGCTTACCAAAAATCCCACATATAAGCTTATAAGCCTACTTATATAAGCTTAACCAAACACTTATTTTCGACTTATAACTTATATAAGCTAATAAGCTTATAAGCCTACTATATAAGCTAAAACAAACACCCCCTCAAATCTTTAAATATGTGCCCGGATCTGAGTCGTGGTGGAAGTAGCGGCGACAGATCTAGGTAGCTGTGTTTTGTGATAAAATTAGGAAATGAGTTTAATGAAGATGGTAATTGATTATAAAAGGATATGGTAGATATTGATGTGTGTTGTAGTGTTTAAAGTTGACGATAAACATAAAGGTGAATAATAATTTATTTGTTGCTGAAAATGTTATCATTGAAAAAAAAGGAAAAATTACAAAAATACCTAAATTTCAAACTTTCTTCAAAAAATATACGTTTTTATCCTAAAAAACAAAAATATCCATAAAAATAAAAAATTTTGACATCCTTGTGAAATAAAAAAAAAAATCAAATTTTCAGTAAAATATAGAACATCCTGGTGTACTCCTTCCTCCCATAACTTTCAACGACGTTTTTTCTGTCACTGAGATGTTGCTATTTCTAACATACTTGCCCTCCAATATAATTATTGATACTCAGACCGTCACTAATCGTTTAATGATCTGTTGCTGCAAAAAAATCGAACTTTTTGGTACTTTTTCAAATTTTCGAGTTTAACACAAAAAAAAGATCAAAATTTTTCGAAATTTCAGATAAAAATATCGAATTTGTTTTTCATATTTTTATCAAAAATTTCGAAAATTTTCGATTTTTTTCTATTTCGCAATGATGTCAAAATTTTCGATTTTTATTTTTGTTTTTTAAGAATAAAAATGGATATTTTGTGAAGAAAGTTTGATAAATTGGGTATTTTTGTGATTTTCTCATAGAAAAATGGAAGAGATAATAACAAAACAGATAATTGAAAAAGATGTGATTTAGGTGTTGTTTGCTTAAGCTTATTTACTGCGCTTATATAATGTTATATAAGCCATTTATAGTTTATATATAATAAGCTTATAAGCCTAATGTAAGTGTTTGGTTTAGCTTATATAGTTAATAAGGTAAAATGACAAAAGAGTATATAAAATAAAAAGAATGTAATTATTAGATGAGGATATAAATGTCTTTTCATATTATATTCTTATATAAGCCATCTACCTTTATATAAGCCACAAATTCTTGGCTTACCAAAATTCTCTTGTATAAACTTATAAGCCTACTTATATAAGCTTAATCAAATACTTGACTTCGACTTATAAACTTATATAAGTTTATAAACTCACTATATAAGCTAAAACAAACACAGTGAAACTCACAATGAAAAGGAAAAATGGGTTTATATACTCTTAGCGTTAACTGTCTTAGGGGTAGATGATCGCCACGTGTAGCCCACCTGCAATATCAGACGATGGAAGATGAATCGGTGTGGTGATGTGGCAGACACTTTTTACAAATTTCAAGATAGTAGGTAAAAGGGGGGATGAATGTGTATTTTTGGCGGGAACATTTGAAACTTCTTTGATACCCCTTTAAGACCAAGTAGATTTGCCCATGTACTTGAAAAGACGAGTTTACCCTTTCATAAAGTACACCTAACGGAAAATATAACCTTCATTCAAAATAGGGATATGCATGTTACAACTTACAAATTCAGGGACGATCAGTTTACATATTTTGACTTACGGACGAAACTTGTTATTTCGTATAAACAATAGGAAAGAAACATGTAACTTTTTCTAAAACAAATAAATGATGAATTCCACTTTTGACTTTTAACCATGGTTTGTGATCTTTTTATTGATCCATGGGATTTTAGCCCACCATCACACGAGACATTCGACTTTAAACTAACTCTAGATTTTTCTTTGTTGAATTTATAATACGACAAATGGTCATGTCCAAAGACCTTCTAAATCATACTTTTATAACGGTAATCTGCGATACTGGGGTTCCAAACCAGCCCTCAAAAAGCATCTTCAAAATCCAAACAATCTCTTTTATTCATATCATGTCCAAACAACCCCTTATAAAGTTGTGGTGATCATTTTACAAGTCAAATTGTGTTAGGTATTTTGCCGTCTTGCTTATAGATAAAGTTGTGGTGAGCATATGCAATGCAAGCTTTTTAAATGACTTTTTACTATTTGAAAAAGTTATGTGAAAAGCTTGATCCATTGCAACAAAAGCTTTCTCAATAGCTTTTAACTAAATGATTTGGTGGATGTCAAGTGGTTGACAAAGATTTTACAAGCTATCTACATTTAATGAAGACATGTTTTTTTTTTCTTTTCATACCCATGGAAAAGCTTTTAGAAAGCTTTTATGCATTGGAGGTGTTTTATAAAAAAGACTTTTAAAAAATACAAGTTAATGAGAAATTAATTGTCATAAATGTAAAAAGTCCTTTAAAACATGTCATGTTTGGACCAAGTCATTGCGGAAAAATTGTATTGCATCTCCAGCATTATAGCAAAAAGGTCTACAAAAGTGCTCAAAGTTTTGAGGTAATTCTGTGAGAATTTTCGCTCCAGTAGGCATTAGTTCAGTTAGATATAAAGTTTGAAGTTTGCAGAAATAGTGTAGTCCCTGAAAGTTTCAGTGAGTTATATGCAGCTTAGTGTTATGACTTATGAATGTTGTTGAAACACTCCATGCTCTTTACAAATTTCATGTTCTTTTTTACTGAGAAACTAAATAAAGAATTTTCTAGCAGATTTTCATTATTTTCTGGGTTTGTTTCTCGTTAGTTTCAATGCACCACGCTACAACTCTCTTCATTGTTTCAGGTGTAAATAGGTTTCATGGTCACTATAGAAAAACCATGAGAATCTTGTTATCGTCGCTATTCTACAGCAAACAAATTTCCAAAACCACCATAAATGGCATAAAATTCTTCCAATGATGAGAAACCAAGTTCTATTTTATTGACCACCAATGGCGATGGAAGTTAATCGAGTAATTTAGTGATAAGGGTATAACTGTCACTCATACAAAATTACCGTGTGGAAAGTAAAAACAAAACAAAAAAGAAATTGCATCGTTTGACCAGTCGAATAAGAATCATCTGCTAACGAGAATATACAATGCAACCAAAAAACGCATCACACATGACCGCAGGCCATTAGTCTCAAGATTTAAATACATCTACTTAGTTTAAAGCAGCAAAATAAATGGTGGATCATTGAACTCTTGTTCACGAAATTGGTGCTGTTTTACTCTGACGATACCTAGACTTTTTGCCATCATAGAGAACATACCTGTGTAAAGCAGATGCCTGGTTATGATAGTTAAAACCACCACCCCTGGCCTCCCTTCTAGGCACCATTCCACTAATCTTGTAAAAGTCTTCAGGACCAGACGAATCAGACGACCAAGCTACATAGTTATTAAAAAATAACAGTATCAGATGTGTTGCTTCAAACATTATATTAATTTTGAATACATAACCCAAACCAAACCATAAAACAGGTAAACTAATCGAAATAGAAACCTCTACTATCATTACAAGTATAAATCATAGAACATATAAAATTGAAGATAAAAACTTTAGTTAACCTCGATTAGTTGAAGACAAAATGTGTCACATATCTAACACTTACGGGTTCATTTACAACAGCAAAAAAAACAACTCCGTATTACAGTAAATGTTTAGCAAGTGGTATTACAGTTCCGCAACTTACATGACCAGGGAAGAAAGAGAGCCTATACCTAATGTTCATACAGCAAGAATAGTTCAGCCGTTATGAATATGAAGTCTTTAATTTTAGCCTTAATATGTATAATGATTCTATGTTTCTCGATGTGAAATAGACCCACACATTACAGTTTGTAGAGAAGAAGGTGCAGAAATAAATGGAAGACTAACCTTCTTCATACTCGGATACCTGGTGGTGGGATCTCTCAGCTGCATGAAAGAAAAGGCATTAAGGAACAGGAATCCAAATAAAAGAAAATGCAGAAATAAATGGAAGACGGTATTCGCTACATGAAAGATAAGGCATTAAGGAACACGAAACAAAATAGGAAGTTTCACATACTCTTTGTTGTAATAAGAACAAACTTGGTGAGTGTTCTTGCACCGGTAACACGATCACATGTGACTGCGGCCTCATACACTCCATGTTTCCCTTGCTCGATTGCATCTATTGTCACGTAGAAGTAATATTCCGAGGTAAATTATAGTATTTGCACTCCACAGGTACAGCCCCGGTGATATTCTTGCTTCCGTGCTCTTTAACATACTAACAAGATAGAATATGTTTACATGTTAGCAAAACAATTAAAAATGGAAAGAGTATCAAAACTGAAAGCAGGCAGAAGGAATATAACCATACTTTGTGATAAAAATCATTGAAGGCTTCTACGGCAAAACCAAGTATTAAATTAACAACAGGATGAGTCACGGCAACTTTAATCTTCTCCATCGGAATAGATATAGATTGATGTGCTTTCTGCCACACACATGAAATATCAAATATGTGATGAAATATGTATGCATCACAAACATGTACATATGTCTCTGCAGAATCGTGTATGTACATCTTCATCGATGAGAAGAGAAAAAAAGGGAGAAGTAAATAATACATACTGTTTTATTCTTCGTTTCAAACTCCATCCAGACTCTCTGCTCCTCTTCATTCAACGGAATGCCATTGATAGTAGGAAGCCTCACTGAAAGAGAAAAGTCACCAAATTACTATCTATGTATGTGTTAACTCATACGTGTATTACTACACAAACATAGGTCATTCACCAGGAACTTGCAACAGAAACATTGGCCAGGTGTTGGTAAAAAACAAAAAAGCAAAAGAAAACAAAAAAAGTTCATCAATCTCACAATAACACATGCAGAACTGTATGGACCTAGTAACACTGTTACTTATCATCTGAATGCATAATAAAGAATCTTATATAACATTGTAAGATTTAGATTTGTAAAACACCCGGCCAACGTCTCAATTGCTCTGTCCATTATGTCTATGACAAGCAACATTAATCAAGGCATGGAAATGCGTACCGATTGTCCTCTTGGTCTTCTTCTTCTTCTTGGGGAGTTTAAGAGGCTTGGGCACATAGGTAAGAACAGGGGTTTCGTGGTTGCTGCAAGAAAAGGGAGATAAGAAGCTTAGTTTAATATGCGATTACTATATTGAGTTAAAACAAAAACCGAGAGATTTACAAGATCTTATGATTATGGTAATGTTGAAGCATTTTGAATATAAAGACATACTATTCCCAGCTAGAAGGCAGCTCATGAGTCGATTTGTAGTAAACGGAAAGAATATTAACCGTGCGCTCGCAATCATACAACTTTCTTCGTAAAACGCTGTTGTTCTTGATCCCCTCTAGAGACTTCCCCCTGATTTGAGCTGCCCCGCAAATGGCGTCATACAGATCCTCTGGGACTTCAACTAACGCTGTCTGACACAATAAGCAAATAAACTTATTAGAACAAATAGTAAACATTTTTACACATAAAAATCACAAACTCGGCTCAGATAAGCTTCTGGGGTGTTTGGATTAGCTTATCTTTGACTCGTAAAAGGAAAATTCACAAGCTAAGCAAATTAAAAAAAAAAAAGACTAAAGAATCATTAGTTAGACAAAGATAATTTTCTTACTTGATTCGTACTTGATGATGGATCTTCTGGTCTCTTGGTTTTCTTCCTAGTGCCGGCAACCATGGTTGATCGTAAACAAATCGATATTTGGTTCGTTCGGTTTATCTATGTGTTAAGGGTTTAAGATTATTTGGATTTGGATTTTCGTTTAAAGTCGAATTTGATTAGAGAGCCAAAATAATATATTATTATATTAAAATAAGGGATTAAAATAAATTTTTTCTATTTTATGAAAAAGTAAATTTCATCAAATTTTTAATCGAGTCTCTATCTTTTTTTTTCATTAATCATTTTTATTATGAAATTATGTAACATTATTTGTTCTCAATTATCTCTAGCATATGTCGCGAAACAATGTAAGGTCGTTGGTTTTTATCATAAATACGCACAATGTTACATAGTTTCAAGATATGAACAATTCATGCAAGGAAAATAAAAAGATTGAGACTCAATTAGAGATTTCGTCCAAACCACACACGAACGATGTAATTTACTCTTTTTAAATTTATAGGTAATTGCAAAAATCGTCTTTGTGGTTTGTTGGATTTAACAACGTTGGTTTTTAGATACTTTTTTGACGGATTCTCTCTGTGTGGTTTTGACCCGAATTGGTCCCTTGACCACTAGTACTATCAAGGACTAAAGAGAATACGGAACTAGTATCAATGAACCAAAACTGATACGAAATTAGTGGTTAAAGGACCAAACCCGATACTTATAAAAAATATTAGGAGAAAATCCGTTAAAAAACATTCTAAACACCAATTTTTTCAAACTGTATAAACTACCAAAACAATTTTTACAATTAACTCATAAATGTTCAACGAACGAGTCAATATGGTATTGTTGTACATTAGATGTTCAACGGACAGTTCGATATGTTATCGTTGTACATTATATGTTCAACAGATGAATCGATATTGTATTGTTTATAACATCCGGTAGTTTTGACTAATGTAATATCTATGTTTATAAATATAGAGGTGATTTTACTAAGAAATTTTTGCTTTTTATTATGATGTGTGATTAAATTGTTGAATATATAAATACTCACTATCTCAATTATCACATCTACATATGCCTATATGTTACATACACTATGTATGTATCAAGTCTCAGTTATAAAGATAAGTATATGTACAAATAATAAATAAGAACAACTTAAATACAACAAATATACCCTAAATAGCTATATAAACCCTAGAAATCCCTTATAAACTAATATTTTAAGCAATATAACTACAAAATAACTATGTACTATTAGTAAACACTTTATACTAATTCTAATCTACCATATAAAGAAAAGGTAAATAATCACAAAACAAAAATATTCACTAATCACAAGCTAATTACAAGAAAATCACCTAAAACCAAGATTAGCATATAAAATTCAATTTATAATGAATTAGACTCTAATCTTTTACAACAAATTATAAAACTCAACTAAGTATCATAATATAATCATACATTTATCTTAAACCAAGATACAAATTATTAAAGCATAAAGTAAAAGTTTTCAAAGTATAGAACCTTAAGAAAGAATTGAATATGAGACAACGACGTTGGTTAGAATTACTTGCTGATTACGATTGTGAAATTCGTTATCACCCAAGTAAAGCCAGTGTAGAAGCTGATGCTTTAAGTCGAAAAGAGCGTGTTAAGCCGTTACGAGTTAGATCATTAATGATAACTCTTTTACCGAAGTTACCTACCCAAATTCTCGAAGCGCAAGAAGAAGAACTTAAGATAGAAAAGTAGGAGCTGAGAAGTTAAGAGGAATGGATAAAGAATTTAAAGTTCGTCAAGATGGAATTCGTTGTATTAAAAATCGTAGTTGGTTACGTGCCTATGGTAATTTACGAGATTTGATTATGCACGAGTCTCATAAATCGAAGTATCTTATACATCCTGTTTCCAACAAGATGTATCAAGATCTGAAGAAACTCTATTGGTGGCCTAACATGAAGGCAATCATAGCAAAATACGTTAGTAAGTGTTTAACGTGTGCAAGAGTTAAAGCAGAGTTTCAAAAACCATCTGGTCTATTGATACAACCAAAGATTCCAATATGGAAGTGGGAAAGAATTACGATGGATTTTGTGACTAAATTACCTAAGACATCAAATGGACATGACTCCATCTGGGTTATTGTCCGTCGTACAGAATCAACGCGATTTCTTCCTATTAAAGAGACTGATAGTATGGAAACTCTTACGAGATTGTACATTAAGGAAATAATCTCTCACACGGAGTGCCTGTATCTATTATCTCAGATCATGATAGTCGTTTTACATCTGTATTTTGGGGATCGATGCAAAATGCTTTAGGTACTCAATTGGACATGAGTACGACATATCATCCACAAACAGATGGACAAAGTGAAAGGACTATTCAAACTCTCAAAGATATGCTTAGAGCTTGTGTGATAGATTTTAGAAAAGGATCGGAGAAACATCTACCTTTAGTAGAATTCTCTTATAACAATAGTTATCATGCTAGTATTAAAGCAGCGCCTTTCGAAGAACTTTATGGAAGAAAGTGTCGATCGCTTGTTTGTTGGGCCGAAGTTGAAGATGTTCAACTAACTGGACCAGAAATAATACATGAGACTACTAAAAAGATTGTTCAAATTCGACAACGGTTACAAGCTGCAAAAGATAGACAAAGGAGTCACGCTAATACTATATGTAAACCTTTGGAATTTGCAGTAGGAGATCGTGTTATGTTGAAAGTTTTGCCTCGTCAAGGAATTATTCGATTCAAAAAGAAGAAGATACTGAATCCAAAGTATATAGGACCATTCAAAATAACCAAAAGAATTGCCCCTGTGGCATATAAACTAGAGCTACCTGAAGAGCTTAATAATGTTCACAATTCTTTTCATGTATCGCATCTAAAGAAATGCTTATCTGATGAATCTCTCATCATACCGATGAAAGAACTTCAACTCGATGATTAGTTAAATTTTGTAGAAGAGCCGATAGAGATTATGGATAGAGAAGTGAAACGCTTGAAGCAGAACCGTATCCCAATAGTTAAGGTACGATGGAATTCGAAGAGAGGACCTGAGTATACCTAGGAACGTGAAGATCAAAATTGAGCTAAATATCCGCATCTATTTTCTTATTTTACCCTAGTTCTAGCTAAATCTCAGGACGAGATTTAAAATAAGGGGAAGAGACTATAACATCTAATAGTTTTGACTAATGTAATATCTATGTTTATAAATAAAGAGGCGATTTTACTAAGAAATTTTTGCTTTTTATTTTGATGTGTGACTAAATTGTTGAATATATGAATACTCACTATCTCAATTATCACATCCACATATGCCTATATGTTACATACACTATGTATATATCAAGTCTAAGTTCTAAAGATAACTATATGTACAAATAATAAATAAGAACAACTCAAATACAACAAATATACCCTAAATAGCCATAAAAACCCTAAAAATCCCTTATAAACTAATATTTCAAGCAATATAACTACAAAATAACTACTTACTATTATTAAACACTTTATACTAATTATAATCTACCATATAAAGAAAAGGTAAATAATCACAAAACACTAATATTCACTAATCACAAGATAATTACAAGAAAATAACCTAAAACCAATATTAGCATATAAAATCCAATTTACAATGAATTAGACTCTAATCTTTTGTAAAAATTATAAAACTCAACTAAGTATCATAATATAATAATACATTTCTCTTAAACCAAGTTACAAATTATTAAAGCATAAAATACATGTTTTTAAAGCATAGAACCTTAAGCTTACTTAAATAACCCTAAATATGATCAACCTATATAAACCCTTAAACTAAGAATGTAGAATCCATATAAGTCATAAACATATCATATAAGACTTTGAATAAGTGTACATTAAGATACAAACCTTAATTACCTAAAACAGAAAGTCAGTAGGCTTAATGATATATAAACCCTTATATTAAGAAATCTACATAGAATCGTAACCTAGTCTTTTAGGACAAGTATACAAATACTCATAGGACTTCTTTATGGTTATAATATTATTTTAAGACAATGTACAAGTACCCTAATGCACAAGGTACAAGATTTCAATGCATGACTTGTAAATTAGGTCAAAATAGGTATTTTCACTCTTTAGACATGTTTACTTAAAGTAAACCATTAAACCAAGTGTGAGAACTCTTTGGACACCTAAGACACAATTTATAGGACCTAAATTAAGTTTACATCAGTATCTAAGAGGAGGATAATCATATTTACTAAGATTAAACCCTAGATCATTTGAAACCCCTAATCTACAAAAGTATACTTCCCATTTTCACATCAAACCTTTGTTAAACTTAAAACCAAGGACCCAAATCTAGTAAATAGAATGTCTAAACCCTAATTAAGCCTTAATAATTCAATAATCACTTACCTAAGTCCCTAATCACCAAAAACACAAACCATAAGTTACAAGCCCTAGAATTAGAATCTAGTTTTGCATTTTGCCTCCAAAACCCATTTTCAAACCATTTCCCTCCATTCCAAATTCAAAAATCAGATATTTAGGACTTCTAAGATATTTTAGGAGTAGTGACAAGTAGGTGCATCACCTCCTTGCTTGGTACACATCACCATTCTCATCTACATGTTGCCGTGAACCATTTCTAGCCACAAGAGAAGATTAGAACTAAGCTATGGTCTAAGAACTTGTGTAGAGCTTCACTAGCCTTCATTAGTAATCCATATATCCTTATTACACGTTTATATGACAAACTTTAAGCCTAAGTGTTTCCATGACTATAAATAGAGCCGTATATCACTTCTTGAAGACTTGCACCCCATTTTCTTTGTATCCCCTACCCATTCTCCATTTCCACTTCTATAAATGTCTTAGGACATCCCAAAAGACCAAAAACCAGGTCTATAAGGTTTCAATTGTATCCCTTGATGCTTTGATAGCAAGTAGTGTTCATAGGAAGCCATAAAGAGCCATTTTGGAGCTACCTAGATAATTTATATACTAAACAAGCTTTTATCTTGTTATAATGAATTATAAGACTTTTTATAATTCCAAAATTATGTTATAAATATAATCCAAAAAAAAAACTAAGTCATTTCATCAATTTAAATGAAAGTTATAAGCTAAAGATGTCTAAAAACCCTAGTTTTGTATTTTACATGAAATAATGACTTAAAATCCAATTCAAGAGCTATAATTCTGATAAAATGTTTTTATTATGATTATAAACATGTTTTGAAACTTTGTTTTAAAATCCTAGATCATTTGGTACATTTTTGAAGAAGTTATATGATTTTTACAAGTATAGGGACCAAAACTGTCATTTTTGAAACTATTTGACATTTTGGGCCAAAAGTGTCTTTTTACGAAATTTAAAGCTATAATAATAAAAGTTGGAAAGTTTGAGACCCTAAGGTTAAATATTGAAGGATTAAATTGCAATATAATGGAACTATATACTTAAAGGGTTAAAAGTGTAAATATGCAAAAATATAATTGTAAGGACTATTTTGTTAATATTGAAACTAAAGAACATAAAATGTAATATATAATGTGTCATGTTTGTAGGGAGCTTTGTACAAAGATGTTCCATCTCGATATTACGTTCTGACTGAGTGGTTGGGTTTACGATTTATAGTGCCCTCGCTCCTTTAACGTTTATAGAATGGCTTCTAAGTATAATGGCTCGAACAATGATACTATAATAATAAAATACAAGAATCAAAGAATAAATACATGAAATAATAAAAGACTGAACTCTGAGAGTATGACTTGATATATCTATATATTGCGTGTTAACTCAGATATTGTGAGAAGGCTGTGATTGGGTATAACTGATTTAATCAAAGACTCTCTAGGCTAAGGTGAGTTCATAGCCTCACTTTTAATGTTTTATAAATGATTTGAAAATCCGTGAGGGGGATATATGCTAAAACTGGAATACAAGTATTTTTGTATGCTGCCTATATGAATATTGACACTATGTTTACTAGTTGCCGTTAAACCCCTTTTTAATCATGGACCGCTAATCATTTAATGAGTGCTAATACTATGAATAGTACTATTGGAGACTGACATCTCCTATCTGGGCAAGTCGCACTTGCTTGCAGCTAATGGTTCCTACCTAGGCTAATATATGCTTTATTTTGCATTTAAGATAGTATGGCAAGCTTCCTACTTAGGGGCAAATTTGTTGGGGTTTTCTAATAATGTCTAGTTGCGGGGTTATGAGATAGTGCAATATGAATTGATGAATTTAAAAAGCTAGGTGTATAATAATGTGGCCATGGAGTCGTACTTGTGTTCAAATATTATTTAAAAACCTATAAATTCGCTCAACCTTTGTGTTGACTTTAAGGCATATATTTTAGGTGAATGAGGATTGGCGGGCTGCGGATGGTGGTGTCTTGATGGAGGCCCAAGTATTGAAGAATGGGCTGACTTGTTTCTGGAGGTCCGAGATCGCGTGACGAAGAGGGGTTTAGTAAAACGGGCATAACTTTTGCATCCCAAGTCGGTTTTTAGCTCGTGACCTGTCAAAACGTGCGCAAAAAGGAGGCGGACGACGCTGTAACCACCTTTTAGCTGGTTGCGGATTTTCCAAGGCCCAAAAAGCCTTTTTACTATCAGCTTTTTTTGCATATTTTTGTTTTTTTCACTTTTAGTTGGACTTTGTCTTTGGGCTACGGTCCAACCCGTTGGATTTTTAGGGTTTTTCTTTGTTTGCAGTCATTATTTAATGAATCTGCTGTAACCCTAGCAAGAGATTTATCAGTTTAATAAAAGTTAAACCACTGGCCGTTGTGTTGCCGTGTTTTACCCTAATTTTCGGGCATTCTTCAGAATCAACGATTATTAGCAGAATTGTTTCTGGCATTCTTGTAGAATCAACAGATCCAATTAATTATCTTTGCTAATTTGTTCTTTAGTCTACATCAGTTGGTATCAAGAGCCAAATTTCCTGATCAAGATGCCTCCAAGGAGAACTAGGCCTATTCACGATGTGAATGAACAGGAATTTGAGCAGCGTATGATAGACATAATGGAGGAGCGATTCGATCATATGGTTTATCAATTGACCGACCAGATGAACACTTTGATAAGCAATAGAAGGCCTCGTAATCACCTTCATAAGGACGAAGATGCAGATCTGGAAGAAAATCCGTTTGGTGATGGTTTGTCTGATAATGAACAATCAGTAGGGCGATGGATGAGAGATCACAGTGGCAATAATGATAGGCGTTGGGAGACTGGAATGAGGGTTAATATTCCGGAGTTTAATGGGGACACTTTAAAGCCTGATGAGTTTATTGATTGGCTTGTTTCTATTGAAGAAGTATTTGAATTTAAAGAAGTTCCAGAAAACTAAAGAGTTTCGTTGATCGCTACCAAGTTACGTGGTCGGGCATCCGCGTGGTGGCAACATTTGAAATTGACGAGGAACAGAGTTGGGAAGTCAAAGATCACGAGTTGGCAGAAGATGAATAAGGTCATGAGGGATTATTTTATTTCTCATAACTACCAGCGAATGATGTACCAGCAGTCACAGAATATGAAACAGGGGGCCAAGTCTGTTGAAGATTATACGACCGAATTATACCAACTAATTGCAAGGAATGACGTTCAAGAGACAAAAGATCAGCTTGTGTCTCGATACATTGGTGTTTTAAGAGACCAGATCGTGGATTCTATTAACATGTTTGATCCAATGACACTTTTTGAATCATATCAACGTGCACTGACTTTTGAGAAGCAGAATCGACGAGTGGGGAGTTCTTCTTCTCCTGCAATAACAGGTGCTTCTGTTTCGGGTAATGGGGCATCTCGTTTTACACCAAGTCAGGCTAAAGCAGTTGGTGAGAATACTGGACCAGTTCCTAAACAGGCTGACAGTGGTGGATTCATGTGCTTTAACTGTGGTAAACCTGGTCACCGACTGTCGGAGTGGGAAGGCTGGGAAGAGGCAGTTATTTATTGAAACTGAGGAAGATGATGTGGCTTATGATGACTACGTGGGAGACGTAGTTTATGATGCAGAACCTGATTATGAGGAGGAGTATGTGTCTAGAGATGTGGGGGGTGAATTTGGTGGTAAGGCGCTCCTGCTTAGCTGTGAAAACACTTATCCTTTTGCCACTTAATTATAATAAAAACCAAGCCAAAACGTGTATTTAATGTCGTAAAAGTCGGACTTATGCGTGGTTTGTGTTTTTGTTGTGTTTTAGGACCAAAATATGAAAAGGAAGAAAATACGGGCTTTCACGGGCTTCTATCGAAGAAAAAGACAAAAGACGAAGTCAAAAGATCAAGTGTGCAAAAAGAACGGAAGTAAAAGGCCTATTCTGAAGATTTATCGAAGAAAAAGTCTAAAGACGGAAGTTTAACGAAGTCGAAGAACCAAGTCTAATAAAAGAAGAAAATTATAAGACAAGTTCATTTTATCATTCGACAAATCCCGAAACAACGTCGAGAAAGACGAAGAAATTAAAAGACGAAAAGACAAAGAAGAAAGAGAGAAGCAACAACCTCCCCTCCTACTCCTATATACACCCTCCTAATATGTCATTAGGAGAGAGTTAAATAATTTAGATAGATTTATTTTATGCTTTAGGAGTAGGTAATTACTTTCTCTCTCTAGATTTACTTTCATGTTCTTAAGCTTTCATTTTTTTAATCTTGTATTTGAATCTTTAATCTTAATCTTAATTCAAGCTTTTCATGAATCATTCTCATTCTACCTTTCTTATCTTTTAATCTTGTTTGATTTAGATAATCATGAAGTTTGTTTAATCATGTTCTTGTTTTGATGGATGTGTTTGTTCTATTGTTTTTATAGTTTTGATGTGTTTGATTTTTTTAGCTTATTGTGTTTAGTGCTTATTGTTTGATTTTCTTATTTTTAATTAAGTGTCTTTAATAGTTTATTTTTTTTTATAAAAAGTTGATTTTTAATTTTTAGATTATTTAGTATTTTTAAAGTTTTTAATTTGTGGCTTATTAGCTTTTTCTTAAAATCATTATGGTTAAACTTTTGGTTAAGTGCTTATTTAGATTTGAGCTTATTTCCATTTTTGCTTATTTTTATTCTTATCCAGGTTTTGAAAACCCTCATATCCCGAATTGCATACAAAATCATATTCCGGATTGTAGAAATTTGTTAGTTATTCCGGAAAGGCTTAGTTTCATAATATTCCGGATAACAAGCATTGTAATATTTCGGATAACAAGCATTGTAGTTATTCCGGATTGCTTAAAGTTCTTGATCCGGAACTTCTTGGTCCGGAAGTTCTTTCACCCGGAACTTTTGGCTCACTCGGAAGTTTTGTTCACTCGGAACATTTTTTGTTCATCCGGAACTCTTGAATTTGATTCGGAACTTTTGGGTATGACAGATTTGATGGGACTGAGATGGACAGAAACAATGGACCAGAAACTTTGGACAGTTGACCAAATAGGTAGTTTGACCAAAAAATTAAGAAAAATCCAAAAGAAAAATGATAACTGATTAAAAAACAGAAACCAAAAAGGAAAACGGATAACCGAAAAAACAATAATAGGACGCAATTGATTAAAAAAAAAATATTTAAATAAAAAATAAAATTGATAAAACTAAAAAAAATTTAGAAATTGATAAACTTGATAAAAATTTAGAGATTTATAAAATTGATAAAATTGATATAAACTTTTTATAAAAAATACAAAATTAAAAAGAGAAAAACAAAAACTTTTATAAAAAACACTAACTTTTTTAAGGTTTTATATAAGAAAAATTTGATTTTTATATAAAAATTTGTGAATTTTTTTATCTAAAAAGTAAGTAGATTTGAAGATTTGATGTGATTTAACACAAAAACACACAAACTTTTTATAAAAAATACAAACTTTTTAAAGTTTAAGCATGAAAAAATCAAAACCCACCAAAATCAAAAAGAAATAAAACAAGAATAAACCAAACTAACCAAGGCTCTTGATACCAATTGAAGGTCTACGAGATTAATGGCCTATTCTATGTTATGGATTTGGTGGATTTATGTGGTTGATTGATTGATAATTAATGAAGAAATGAAGGAATGAGATGAGGGATTAGAGAGAGAAAGGAGAGAAGGGAGAGAGTTAGAGAGAGAAAGTGAAAGATGAATAAATGATTAAGAGTAAAAATGGAATCAACAACCCCCTCCTAACATGCTAGGAGGGGTTATATATAGCCCACCCTACATGTGGGCTATATGGACCATACATAAAGTAAATAGATCACGAGCCCATTACATAATTATCGTTGGAGCGACCGATCCTTCATAAATACGTAAAACGTATTTCCAACATTAGCCATTCTGGATTAGGGTATCTAGGTGGATTTCGGATTTGTTTTAGCTCACGCATTCCGGATTATATCCAAATATAGATTCCGGATTGTGGTGTTGATAGGGATTCCGGATAAGGTTGACATCCTTATTCCGGATTGTACCTTGAAGGCACATTCCGGATTGTGACATGTATCAGGGTTCCGAATTGTTTGAGATAAACTTATTCCGGATTGTTTCCAATCATTGATTCCAGATAAGTACTAGTGTGGATTCCGGATTACTATTGATAACACTTATTCCGAATAGGGTGTGTATTGTGGATTCCGGATTGTTAGTAGATTCTACATTCCGGATTCCTATCCGGGTAACATATTCCAGATTAGGTTAATCTATTTGATTCCAACTTATGTGTGATTTTTATTTCATTTTTATATTTTAATTTTAAATTTAACTTTTCTCGCCACTTTACTTAGCTTTATTTAAACTTATTTTTTACTTAGTTTAATTTTTTTTCAAATTTACTTTTATTAAAGTTTTAATCTTTTATCATTTATCTTTAAAAGTCTTAATTTTTAGTTTTATATTTCAAAGTTTTCATCTTTATTTTATAATAGATAATCACATTCCTTTCTTTTCACCAAGAACAACTGAGTCACTTTTAAAACCGTTGTCAATTCGAATCGAGTAGAGACAAAACGAACTTTTTAGTACTAGTTAAATGTTTGTATCAAATGGTGCCGCTGTCGGCTCTTTTCTTGAAGATTAATGGTTTTTTGTGAGAGACGCGTTGGATTTTGGGATCCGCTCACACTTGAACGTTATTTTTCTTGTCAAATTTTCAAAAATTTTCAAAAATCCTAAATACAAAAAAATTTCAAAAATCCAAAAACATTTAAAAATCATAAAAAGCATTTCTTTTTCAAAGATTTTTCACCAAAAATATTTTCTTTTCACGTTAACCATTATTTTTCTTCTATTTCTTTGCTATTGTTATCTTTTGTAGGTGTATGCGTACCCGTTCACGCAAAAGGAAGTCCATTCAAGCCGTTATCATCGAGCCTCCTCTTGTTGTTAACACAATGGATAACCGTCCTATGATCGAGCTCTTGCAGTCACATGTTGAAGGCAATGAAGATGCGATTGTGGTTCCGGCTACTAATGCAAATAACTTCGAGCTCAAGACCGGTTTTATACAAATGCTTTCCACAACACCTTTCTTAGGTCGTACTCATGATGATCCGCACGAACACATAAAAAGGTTTGTTCACTTAACCAATACCGTGAAATACAATGGGGTTTCACAAGAGGCAATTTGTTTGCTCCTCTTTCCTTTCTCCCTCGAGGGACAAGCCCGGACTTGGCTTGATAAGGAACCACCCCAAAGTATTACAATATGGGCGGACCTAGAGACCATGTTTATTAATTACTTTTTCCCACCCTCACGTACTACCGCTTTGCGGAATGACATCATTAATTTTGAACAAAAGTACGGTGAGACGTTTAGTGAATCTTGGGATCGTTTTAAAGATCTTTTAAGAAAGTGTCCACAACACGGTTTTACAAAGGTACATCAAATTAATACTTTTTATAATGGATTAAGTTTGAGTTACCAAGATTCACTAAATAGTGCCTTGGGGGGTAATATTCTTGTGAAAACTATGAATGAGGCTTAGGCAATTATTGAGAACAAAGCCAAAGTCCAAACCAAGAGTGTTAGGGCTACTATGGCTAGTGACAGTGAGAGTGAGTTGACCAATCATCTTAAGGAACTTACTTCAGCTATAAAAAACTTGTTTTAAGAGATAACCCTCCTAATCAACACGCCCATGCTCTCAATATTACTTGTGAAACTTGTGGTGGACCACACTCTTATGCTAATTGTGATAAAGCTTATGATCAAACTCACGGGGAAGTGTATGCTTACAATAACACCGAGAGAGTTCATTTCAAGCCTAATGTCGATGTTAATCACTTGTCTTATAACTCGAAGAATTACTTGGCTCCACCCGGCTTTCAACAAAGACTACACCCACCCACCCATAACAACCAAGGGCCACCAAGAGCAAATGTTCAACAAAATGCAAATGTGAGGGGCTACAATGCAAACCAAGGCAATTATCAAATGCAAAATCAAGGCTTTCAAAACCAAGGTTTCAGTCCTCAAGGTTTTCAACCATATAACCAATACCCAAACCAAGGCTTTCAACAACAAGGGTTCAATTTACCTCATCCGCACATGGACTTGATTCTACAAAAATTAACCGATCATGAGAAAACCATGAAGGAAATGCAAGAGTCCACGGATAGGAAATTCGTTCAAATGATTCAAACCCTTTGTCCCCAAGGTGCTCTTCCTTCTACAACTGAAACAAACCCTAGAGCTAATGTGAGCGTTATTACTACACGCAGTGGAGCAACTCTAGTAGGACCTTCCATCCCTCCCCAAGTTACTCCATCTACACCTCCTCCACCCCTATTTATTCCTCCTACTTCCACGTCCAGTACTAGTTCTACATTACCATCTCCACCTCTTACGGAAGAAGTACCCAAGAAAAACCCTTCAACATCTCAACCTTCACTTTCTACATCTACACCTCCTAAACCCAACATTCCTTATCCTCAAGATTAGACAAGTGCAAAGTGCTCACTAAGGATGATTCTCAAATTACTTCCTATTTGAAAATGATCTCCCAAATGAATTTCACCATTAGCCTTGTTGAAGCACTTGTTCAAATGCCGAAATTTATCAAAGCATTTAAGGAATTGCTTAGTAAGAAGGAGAAGATGGCCGAGTTTGTTAGTACTCGATTGAATGAAAATTGTTCTATAGTCCTTCTTAAAGTACTTACGAAAAAACATGGAGATCCCGGTCGTTTTGTGCTACCTTGTACATTTAACAAAGTTGAAGAATTTACTGCCTTAGCCGATCTCGGGGCAAGTATAAATATGATGCCATTAAGTGTTTGGAAGAAGTTATCATTACCCGATCTTACACCAACAAAAATGACTCTTGAGCTAGCAAATCGAACTCTCGCTTACCCCGTTGGTATTGCCGAAGATGTTTTTGTTAAAGTTGGTACCTTCACTTTTCCGGTCAATTTTGTTGTTGTTGATTATGAAATGGACCCTCGTATTCCGTTAATACTTGGACGGCCATTCTTGAGAACCAGAAAAGCTTTAGTAGATGTTGCCGAAGGCGAATAGATTTTAAGGGTCGGGAATGATCAACAAGTTTTTAAGATGGGGAAGACTACAAGTAAATCCAATGGAAAAGAATCAGTGAAAATGATTGATGTGCTGCAAGACGAGCTTACAACTACTTTGGAAAGTACAAAGCTTGATGCTTTTGTGCTACATGACAATCCTCTTTTTGAGACTTTCTATGATAATCCAATTTTTCAAGACCATGTGGACGATTCCAATTTGGATCCCCCACCAATTTATGATTCTCCACCAATTTATGATGATTATGATGATGATTCTAATCCGATTTGGACGATTATTTTGATTTTTCTTCCGAGTATAAAGACATGCCAACTTATGATGACTTTGATGATGTTGATACTCTTTCGAGTGATTCTTCAAGTGATATGTCTTCTACTGATGATTATGCTCCTATTTTTGATGAAGATCCTCCGCCAACAATGCTTGATCCTACTTTGGTCGATTACTCATTTAAAGAAGATTTCGCTACCTTTCTCAACACCTACTTTCCTAATGAGCATGATTCTCCTCCTTTAGTCTTTGATTATGGTTTGTATCCTCCTTCGGATATTAAGAAACCCGTTTCAAAGCAGAAGAAACCGGATGACACCAACATCCGTAGTACCTATGTCTTCACACCTCTCTTTCCACCTTCTTCGGATGAGATTGTGCGGTTTATGGGCGAATCTTCAAGGTCTACTGAGTCTAAGCCTTATTTTCCCCTAAAGGAAAAGGTGTTCGATCCGGGTATCACAATTTTTAAGCCATCTCAGTATCCATCTGATGAAATAAAAGGAAAGACTTTTGGACAATATGGAGGTATGCTTTCACCTCTCCATAGGTTCTACCACCGTGCTCCATCTTTGCTTAAGGGAACCTTGCCTATTCTTCTTTGGCTTGTGGTCTTCACCTTAAGGTTGTACTATTTGATGGACGAGAACCATGTATTTGATCCCGGTGGATGTTCTTCAAGGTTCTTCCCATTGTAATCAAGGTCGAGTCAGGCTCACGACTCGGTTAACAAAAGCAAGCGCTTCTCGAGAGGCTACCCGATGATCTATATTTTTATCCGTTTTTATAATAAGTGTAGGGGAGACCCTCGTATGTGTTTGTTGTTTTCTTTCTTATCATGTGCAAGGATTCGAGCTATCAAAGATTCACTCTTGATGTCTTTTGACGACCCGTGATTCCGTGCACCCAGCTTCCCAGTTCTATCCTAAACTCTTTTGATTCACTATTTTATATTCTTCAATATTAAAATAGGGATCACTTTAGTTGTCTCTTCCTTAGCTAGATTTAAACAAATGTGGACAATGTCCTAAGTGTAGGGGAGTTTACTCCCACATGCTTAAACATTAAGGACAATGTTTATCTTAAGTTTAGGGGGACTTCTATCGAATTTAAGTGGGCTTTTCCATGAATTTGTCCTTATTTTAACCGAAAAATTGATTTTTCGACATTTTTCAAATTTTTGCTCTATTTTGGCCTAGTAGTATTTCCTTTGTTATCATTATTTTCTTTCATTGCTAGAATAAATTTTACTAAAACGATTTTAATGAGTTTAGATGTCTTTGATATATTAGGCCCGTCTTGAATCTTTTGACTCAACCCGAGTTTACTTATCCAAGTTTACTCTAGCTAGTATCCTTAACGTGTTTAAATCAAGTTTTGCTAGGCTTTTATATAGGGAACTTTAAAACGCGAAAGTCTTAACTCTTACGGGTTAAGAACAAGAACTTTTCGCAAGTTCCTATAATTGATCCTAGAAAGTCGTTTATCAAGGGAACTTTAAAATACAAATTCTAAACTTGAAAAAGTCTAAGAAGATGCAAGATCCTATAGATGACTTGAAAACCCAAAACTTTGATTTAATAGGCTAAGCATCCATGAGTCTCATACCTTGAGATTTTAAATTATGGAGAACGAGAGATGATAGAGTCAATTATAAGTTTGGTATTCTTTCATGAATTTATGTGAGTTAATTATGAGCTTTTTCTCCATCGCTTGTTAATAAATATAATTGCAATAAGTAAGGTCGTACGATTTGAAAAGTTACTTTGCTTCTAGCACAATATCGTTTAAAATTTGCTCGGTATTAATTAGAGTTCATATCCAAGGCATAACTTATAGAAGCGGGATGCGAAGATTGGCGAGTTCGAAAAGGCCCTAACAAGGCATGAGGGCTATATTTTGTTGCTAAAGATCCAAGGTGATGTGAAGAATCATTTATCAAAAATCAATGTGAAGGATCAAGACACACGACGAAAAGCAAATACTCCCCTAAAGATCATGGATAAGTCTATCCGAAAAGACCCTAGCAAGGTATGAGGATAAATAGATCCAAGTCCTAAAAGGAGACTGATCGTTGTATATCAAAATTCCAAATAATGATTGGAGAAAAATGAAGAAGTCGTGGTCCAAGTATGAAGAATCTCTCAAAAACATCAAGTGAAGAAATTCCTATTATGAAGAGAAGACCATTATTTCAAGAACGTCTCTCAGGATTCGAAGTATGAAGTCAATGCCAAATATCGATCCGAGAAAGGTCTCAAATCGTGAAGCGATTTATGCCAAGTTATGAACTTTATGAGGTTTCGAGAAGCTGTTTTAAAAGATTTTGTCCTTTAGCTAACTATTGATTAAATCTTCCTACTTTATTTTCAGCCTTAATAAATTATCGAAATAAGTCAATAATGCATCCTCGTGATCATTCAAGACAACAATAAAATATAAGAGATACACCTAGGAATAAGGGAGTCTAAGTGAATAATTGAGCCACATGAGTGAGTGTTAGCTTACAAACTTATAATAAAAATGATCTCGTTTTTAAGCTTAGTATAGGGAACGTAAAACTTGAGGTTGATAAACATTCATGACAACCAAAGCCCTAATGTAAGTCTTAGATTTCTTTACTTGTTTACTTCTTTCAGATATTTTGAAATTTTCTATCTTTTTAAGTTTGCTTAGTGTCTAGTGTTTAATAAAGGCCAAGGTGGGTTAATAATGATGGAAAATGTAAATCTTACTTTGTAATTGATGTATTGCATGAGGGCATTGCAATGGTCAAGTGTAGGGTATTTGATAAGTGTGAAAACACTTATCCTTTTGCCACTTAATTATAATAAAAACCAAACCAAAACGTGTATTTAATGTCGTAAAAGTCGGAATTATGCGTGGTTTGTGTTTTTGTTGTGTTTTAGGACCAAAATATGAAAAAGGAAGAAAACACGGGCTTTTATCGAAGAAAAAGACAAAAGACGAAGTCAAAAGATCAAGTGTGCAAAAAGAACGGAAGTCCAAGGCCTATTCTAAAGATTTATCGAAGAAAAAGTCTAAAGATGGAAGTTTAACGAAGTCGAAGAACCAAGTCTAATAAAAGAAGAAAATTATAAGACAAGTTCATTTTATCATTCGACAAATCCTGAGACAACGTCGAGAAAGACGAAGAAATTAAAAGACGAAAAGACAAAGAAGAAAGAGAGAAGCAACAACCTCCCCTCCTCCTATATATACCCTCCTAATATGTCATTAGGAGAGAGTTAGATAATTTAGATAGATTTATTTTATGCTATAGGAGTTGGTAATTACTTTCTTTCTCTAGATTTACTTTCATGTTCTTAAGCACTCATTTTTTTAATCTTGTATTTGAATCTTTAATCTTAATCTTAATTCAAGGTTTTCATAAATCATTCTCATTCTACCTTTCTTATCTTTTAATCTTGTTTGATTTAGATAATCATGTAGTTTGTTTAATAATGTTCTTGTTTGGATTGGTGTGTTTGTTCTATTGTTTTTATAGTTTTGATGTGTTTGATTTTTTTAGCTTATTGTGTTTAGTGCTTATTGTTTGATTTTCTTATTTTTAATTAAGTGTCTTTAATAGTTTAGTTTTTTATAAAAAGTTGATTTTTAATTTTTAGATTATTTAGTATTTTCAAAGTTTTTAATTTGTAGCTTATTAGCTTTTTCTTAAAATCATTATGGTTAAACTTTTGGTTAAGTGCTTATTTAGATTTTAGCTTATTTCCATTTTTGCTTATTTTTATTCTTATCCGGGTTTTGAAAACCCTCATATCCTGAACTGCATACAAAATCATATTCCGGATTGTAGAAATTTGTGAGTTATTCCGGATAGGCTTAGTTTCAAAATATTTCGGATAACAAGCATTATAATATTCCGGATAACAAGCATTGTAGTTATTCCGGATTGCTTAAAGATTAGCCATTCTGGATTAGGGTATCTAGGTGGATTTCGGATTTGTTTTAGCTCACGCATTCTGGATTATATAAGGTTGACAGGGATTCTGGATAAGGTTGACATCCTTATTCCGGATTGTACCTTGAAGGCACATTTCGGATTGTGACATGTATCAGGGTTCCGAATTGTTTGAGATAAACTTATTCCGGATTGTTTCCAATCATTGATTCCGGATAAGTACTAGTGTGGATTCCGGATTACTATTGATAACACTTATTCCGAATAGGATGTGTATTGTGGATTCCGGATTGTTAGTAGATTCTACATTCCGGATTCCTATCCGGGTAACATATTCCGGATTAGGTTAATCTTTTTTATTCTCACTTATGTGTGATTTTTATTTCTTGTTTTATTATAGTTTTGAATTTAACTTTTCCCGCCACTTTACTTAGCTTTAAACTTGTTTTTTACTTAGTTAGTAATTTTTTTCAAATTTACTTTTATTATATTTTTAATCTTTTATCATTTATCTATAAAAGTCTTAATTTTTAGTTTTACATTTTAAAGTTTTCATATTTGTTTTAAAATAGATTATCACATTCCTTTCTTTTCACCAAGAACAACTGGGTCACATTTAAAACCGTAGTCTATTCGAATCGAGTCGAGACAAAACGAACTTTTTAGTACTAGTTAAATCTTTGTATCATTAACACCTAAAGCTGATGGTGATGATTGGCTCAAACACAACATCTTTCAGTCAACTTGTACCATTATGGGTAAGGTTTGCACTTTTGTATGCGATTCAGGTAGTTGTGATAATTTGATAGCTGAAGAAGCAGTCCAGAAATTACGGTTGAAAACTGAAAATCATCCCAAACCTTATAAGTTATAGTGGCTTAAAAAGGGTGGGGAGATAACAGTTTCCAAGCGTGTCCAAGTTCCATTTTCTGTAGGAACAACTTATAAGGATAATCTTTGGTGTGATGTGATACCTATGGACGCTTGTCACTTGTTGTTGGGTAGACCTTGGGAGTATGATCGTGATGTAACTCACCATGGGAGAACTAATACTTATAGTTTCCTGTTTGGGGTGTGAAGATTACTTTGATGCCAAATTTACCCAAGGAAGTCGTTAATAAACCCACTGGTACTTTACTAACTCTTTCGTAGTTCGAAGACGAGCTGGAGGTGGGAGGTTATGTTTTTGTATTAATAGGGAAGGAGGTTTCTAAAGACGGTGAAGTTCTTGAAGCCATGATTCCTTTACTTGAAGAATTCTCTGATATTTTCCCTGATGAATTACTTGATGGTTTGCCACCATTGCGTGACATACAACATCATATTGATCTAGCGCCTGGGTCACAATTTCCTAACAGGCCACATTATAGGATGAGCCCAGGAAAACATGAGGAGTTGCACAGGCAGGTTGAGGAGCTGGTTTCCAAGGGTCATGTTCGTGAGAGTATGAGCCCGTGTGTTGTTCCTGCCTTATTGACTCCAAAGAAGGATGGTACATGGCGTATGTGTGTTGATAGTCGGCCATCAACAAGATTACTGTAAGGTACAGGTTTCCTATTCCTCGCCTTGATGATTTGCTTGACCAGATTAGTGGTGCTACCATTTTCACGAAGCTGGATTTGAAGAGTGGGTATTACCAAATTCGTCTTAGACCTGGTGATGAGTGGAAGACCGCTTTCAAGACCCGTGAAGGGTTGTATGAGTGGTTGGTCATGCCTTTTGGTTTATCAAACGCACCAAGCACATTTATGCGTGTGATGAATCAACTTCTCATGCCTTTTATTGGCAAGTTTGTGGTTGTTTATTTTGATGACATTCTTATTTATAGTGCTTCTTACAATGAGCATGTCGATCATGTGAGGCAGGTATTGACCTTGCTTCGGAAGGACAATTTTTATGCAGCCATGAAGAAGTGTGTATGCATGACCCCTAAAGTTTTGTTTTTAGGGTATGTTGTTTTTGGTGATGGCATACAGGTGGATGAGTCTAAGGTAGTAGCTGTTCAGGAGTGGCCAACTCCAACTACCATTACTGAAGTTCGGAGTTTCCATGGTGTTGCTTCTTTCTATAGGCGGTTTATCCCTAATTTCAGTTTCATTATGGCCCCTTTGATAGACTGTATGAAGGGAAAGTCATTTGTGTGGACGGGGGAAGTAGAGCTGGCTTTTCAAGTTGTCAAGGAAAAGCTTACTACAACACCAATCCTGGTATTGTCGGATTTTTTTAAAGTTTTTGAGCTTCATACTGATGCTTCTAAGGTTGCAATTGGTGGATTTCTTAGTCATGGTGGGCGGCCTGTTGCCTAATTTAGCGAGAAGTTGACAGGGCCAAAGTCTAGGTACTCTACTTATGACTTGGAGTTTTATGCAGTGGTCCAAGCTGTGAAGCATTGGCGCCATTATTTGTTTCATAAGGAGTTTTGTTATGTTCACTGACCATGATTCCTTAAGGCATATTCATACTCAAGATAAGGTTTCACATAAGCATGGGCGTTGGTTGGATTTTCATGAGAAATTTACTTTGTGGTGAAACACAAAACGGGTGCTTCCAATCGTGCTGCTGATGCCTTAAATAGGAGGAGTAGTTTACTTGTAACCATGCAGGTTGATGTTCCAGGACTGGATGTAATTCGTGACATGGTGACTGTGGATCCATACTTTTCAGTTGTTCTACAGGATTTGCAATCCAGAGAGAAAACAAATTTTGTTATGCATGATTGGTTCCTATTCAAAGGGAATCAAATTTTTATTACCAATTCAAGTCTTCGCTTGCAAATTATTAAGGAGTTGCATGGTGAAGGACATGTTGGTCGTGATCGCACTTTACAGTTGGTTCAAGCTTCTTATTTTTGGCCTACTATTAGGAAGGAAGTGGATCGTTACGTCAAGAGGTGTCGTATTTGTCAAGCTTCAAAGGGGACGGCTACTAATGCATGACTTTATATGCCTTTGCCAGTTCCTTTGCAACCCTGGGTTGATATTAGCATGGATTTTGTGTTGGGGCTACCTCGTACTCAAAGGGGTATTGATTAAATATTTGTTGTTGTTGATCGTTTTTCTAAGATGGTTCGTTTTATTCCTTGCGAGAAGACAACAGATGTAGTTAATGTAGCCCAACTTTTCTTTAGGGATGTGTACCGTTTACATGGTTTACCTTCCTCCATTGTTTATGATCGGGACACCAAGTTTTGGAGTCATTTTTGGCGTAGTTTGTGGAAGCTGGTGAATACTCAAATCAATTTTAGTAGTGCTTATCATCCTCAAACTGATGGGCAAACTGAAGTTGTTAACAGGTCACTTGGTAACCTGTTAAGGTGTTTGGTGGGTGATCATGTGAAGGCATTGGATCAAAAGTTGTATCAAGCTGAGTTTGCTCATAATCATGCTGTTAATCGGAGCACTGGGTTTAGCTATTCCAGGTGGTTTATTATGCTCAGCCACGTGGTCATCTTGATCTTATGACTCCTTAGATTTCTAGGTCTGTTCCGAAGAAAGTGAAGGACTTTGTTGAGGGGTTGCATGATGTTCATAAATCTGTTCGTGACAACTTAGTTCACGCTAATTCGAAGTACAAGCAGGATGCAGAACAAAAGAGGGGACATGTTGACTTTGAAGTAGGAGACTTTGTGTGGGTTGTTTTGACTAAGGATTGTTCTGCAGTTGGTGAATATAATAAGTTGTCTGCTAAGAAGATTGTTCCAGTGGAAATTGTGGATAAGATGAACTCAGATTCTTATCGTTTGAAGTTGCCAAGCCATATTCGTTGTTCTGATGTTTTTAATATGAAGCACTTGTTGCCTTACCATGGTGATTCTTCAGATGATGATACAGTTGGGAATTCAAGGGCGAATTTTTTCTATCCAGGGGGAATGATGGAGGCCCAAGTATTGAAGAACGGGTTGACTTGTTTTTGGAGGCCCGAGATCGCGTGACGAAGATGGGTTTAGTAAAGCGGGCATAACCTTTACATCCTAAGTCCGTTTTCAGCCCGTGACCTGTCAAAACGTGCGTAAAAATGAGGTGAACGACGCTGTAACCACCTTTTAGCTGGTTGCGGATTTTGCAATGCCCGAAAAGCCTTTTTACTATCCGTTTTTTGCATATTTATGTTTTCTTTTCACTTTTAGTTGGACTTTGTCTTTGGGCTACGGTCCAGCCCGTTGGATTTTTAGGGTTTTTCTTTGTTTGCAGTCATTAGTTAATGAATCTGCTGTAACCCTAGCAAGAGAGTTATCAGTTTAATAAAAGTTAAACCACTGGCCGTTGTGTTGCCGTGTTTTACCCTAATTTTCGGGCATTATCAACGATTATTAGCAGAATTGTTTCTGGCATTCTTGTAGAATCAACATATCTAATTAATTATCTTTGCTACTTTTTTTTTGTCTACATCATGTCTTGAATAAAGTTATCATTCTAGAAAATAAAACTAGATCTTTGGGAAAAACCTATGTTGTACATTACTGTAGAGTTGTTTTTATTAACTCTAAAATAAATGAATGATGACGTTAATATTTATAAAATGTTTTTAAGCATTTTATATTATTATGACTATAATAATTTGATAGTAATCCCCCAATAATTAACTTCCGTTGCTATAAGGTAAAATGGGGGTGTTACAGATTGGTATCCAAAGCTCATGGTTATAGAGAATAAGTTTTTCTTAAACTATAACTAAAATTTTAAATTCAAGACTATCAGCCATCATTTGCACCAGTGTAAGATTTTTATTTCTTTTATATAAAATATCTTATGTTATTATATTATATAAACTACAAGGATGTCTAATTCCACCTATATTCTCATTTCCGACGATGATGAAAGAGAAATTCCGATGTTCACTCCATCTCCCACATATGTGCGTGTTCCGAGTTTGTCTTTTTATGATACTCCTTAAGTACAAGAATATTTCTCACATCAAACTGAAGTGATGAATAGTGTACCTTCACCTACGTCTGGTTTTTTGTTACCCGAAGATCTTTATTCGTCTCCCAATCGAAGTCGTGAAGAGCCTTATGAAACTAAGGAAGACTCTAGAGCACGGATTGCGAAAAAGCACGACAAGCAATTGTCCGTAATTGCTAGTCATCTAGATGAAATATCGCTTGAAGCTTTTAGATTAGTGGAGAGGAATATTAGGAATCTGATAAGAGGAAGGAAGGAGATTGAAGAGCATATTAGTCCATTGGAATATAAAGTGGACGTTACTCAACGCCATAATATTAGACTGAGTAGAAGGATGCATGCTCAAGAGATGATTATGAGAAGACTAGAGAAAGAGAATACTGAACTCAAAGAAGGACTACGATGATTGGGCTTAATTCAGAATTACTCATCGATGATCTTAAAAAAACTCAACAATCTGACTCTAGATATATTTTGGACAGAATTGAGGAGATCAACATGGGAAACTAAGCTTAGAAATCTAGTTTCAGTTTCTAAGATACGTACAGTTTTTCTTTATGTAACAGAGATGCTTATCGTGTACATATAAACGATAAGTTGTTCATAAATAAAAGAAGTGTGCGTTTGTTCTCAAAAATTCTTGTTATCTTATTTAAATATTTATCGTCATTCATAATATGAATCCTCATAAATGAATTAGAAAACTTTATCGTCAATCATATTATAAAACCCTCACATATGAAATGATCGAAAGAATTAAGAATACTCTATGATGCAATAAATAAATTCCATACTCCACGTATGAAAATTTAAAATAAAAATCATTCTTATCGAGTATTATTATGTTGGTAGTGTTGTCCATAAATATATGATGATAGATTAAAGAATTGAGATGGAAAAGATATGAATTTCTAGAGAGAGAAAGTAGAGAGAGAAAGTAGAGAGAGAGGTAATTAACTATGTGAAATTAGATTTAGAAAAATGAGAACTTCCAACCCTCCTAACATGCTAGGAGGGTGCTTATATAGTCCACCCACATGCCGACTTTCTATTGGATTATATTTGTTTTGGGTCGGGCTTGAATAAATGCTTAGTGCCTTAAAGAGGCCTTTTAAGCTAGCCATCAAGCCCGTAAAGTCACGACTATTTTAACTAACTATTACAATGTTCTAATAAATGTTACAATATAAACCTATGACTGAACATTCTTGTTTGACTCAACATTTTGAGGCTAACAATCTCCCCCAATGTGAGGTCATTCCTCTTCGATAATTGGAGTTCAATGGAGATTACGAATTTCATCATAAATGAATCTTGAACGTGTAATAGTAGTCTTGTTCCTTCATGCAATGATCTTTGAGCCTTTGTCGTTGTCTTTCGACTTTGCCTTTAAACTTGAAATCTTCAAATCATTCTTGACTTGTCTTTGCCATCTTGCGATCTTGTGTCTTTATGAACATGCTCATACTTTGCACAATCTTGAAAACTTGCTAACAATCTCCTTTGAAGAGAGGTCATTCCTCTACATTAATTGATAAGGAAGATTTTTATTATCAGAGTTGCGGAAGTCTTTAGCTTTATTGATTGTTGAATATGTCTTTAGGCATGAGTATGTGATTTTGAATCTTCGACTTTGCTGAGTACATCGTAACGCTACCTTCACGAGACAAAACTTAGACACGGACTAAATGGCTTTGACATTCGTCCTAAATCAGTAGCGTTTTACCTCCGGTCAGTGAAGACCGTTACACGATATTAAATATCGTACCTGTGATTAGGTAGATTCAATTAAGAACCTCTTTGACAGGGTTTCTCGACTATACTAGCCATTCTCTTTACTCGACCATCTCAAAGCAAGACTGCGAACATAAAGAGTGAATCAATTGGATAAATATCCGTTTGATTAAAGTCGTCAATTCAAATTCCTGGAACAAATTTGATTCATTAAGAATCTTACCATTGTTTCTTTCCAGTTGACACAAGCTTGATTCATAAGAATCTCGCAAGTTACCTACCGTAGCGCTATTTAATGTTGACGCTAGAAGGATTTCCATTCGTCATTGTGAATATTAATAATTATCACTCTGAATGTTATGGGAAGACCATAAAGATATGCGTAGAAACCTAAAACAAGTTTGAATCAATAAAGAAACAAACCACTGTTGCTTTTCAGTTTTACATATGTTCAATTCATAAAGAATCTTACACATGACCTACCGCAGTGCTGTTTCATGTTAACACTGGAAGGATTTCCACTCATCATTGTGAATACTTGGTAGTATCACTCTGAGTGTTCTAGAAATATCACAAGGATATACTGTAGGACTCTCTTGATCGTCATCCGTGTGTCTTAACGAGATTTGATTGATCTCTTGGCTCTAGACTCGATTTGTGCACTTTTAGTGGTCGTAGGCTGGAGCAGATGCCACCTATTCAATATCAACTAAATCAGAGTGAGAAAGTCAATAGAAGTCTTGTTGATCTCGGTGACAATAAAACAAACTTCTTTTGAGAGAAGCCTGAGTCAGCTGGGGAGGGGTTGTGCATTACATCACTGGGTCCATGATGCGTTGTCTTCATGATGTGTTGACCCGGTTTCTACCTAAGTTGTATGGAGGGATAATTTCTTTACACCCTTTATCCTTACATTTCTTTTTTATTCTTCAACCCCTTCAATGCTTACCAAGACATCATTACTAGCACCTTGTTGTGATTGTTCCAGTGCTAGCATCAGTACTTAGTCGGCATTCAACTTCGTTCACATTCTACTCCATCTTTCCTACGGACTTCTAATAATCTATTGGATTGTCCCTGTGAAGATCCCTCCGGTTCTGGTTGGATCATAGGACTTAAACCTAACGACCCTTTTGACACCAATAACGTCGTGAATTAAAGATGTTGTGGGTATTTGATCGTAACCATGAGTGCTTAAGTCTTTAAATCACATTTCCTCCCCTATCTCTAGTATATAAATCGTTTGATATTAGATATACCAAATTTGATTAAAATAAATTTTGAAAAATAGTCTTGAAAACTTTCAAGAGGAAAATATGTCAAACTTAGCATGAATTTGGAAAGCTCCCCCTCAAAAATTGATCCAATGAAATTGTCATTACTAGGATATGATCCACATTAAACTTTTGAGGATAGGAGTTGTTGAACACACAATTTTTGAAAGATTTTGAATATCATTGAAAAATTCTTGAAAAAATTGTGTTCAACACTTTTTGAAAAACTCTATTTTTTTGCGAAAAGGTTTTTCTAAAGCATAACTTGAGTTCATAGACTTTGAATGTCTTGACAAATCCACTCAAGTGTAAGAAGATTTAACTTCTTTTGCTGAGGGTAAGCGCACTAAATCGTACACTCCCCCGTGAATATAGATCCGGGTTACAATCTGAAAGTGATTACAAGCCATTGTGTTGCTCAAAACGTTGAATGTTTTGTGACAAGCTCAACGCGAGATAGATTGCTCTACCCGTTGTTTGAAAAATTGTCCAAAATAGACATTTTCCTTTATAAAAATAGAAATGACATGTTTTGTAAAATATGTACAACTTTTATTCGAGCTTTATGTACACACCCTTGTCGTTATTGAGCGACATTTCTAGGTACGTCCATATTATCAATACTGAAAGACATGTCGAGACGAATCTTTTTGGATTTTGAAAGATTTTTAATTTTTAATTTTTCCTTTTCATTAATATTTACAAGTAGATGTTTGATAGATGAATCAAGTAGGCTTTTTTGCTAGAATCTCCAGTTCCGCTGGAGTCAAACATCTCATACAAATTTGCCTAACTAGATACACAAACCTTTCTTTCGAAAGAGCTTTTGTAAACAAGTCAGCTAATTGGTAATCGGTTCCAACAAAGTATTGTTCAACGATACCCCTTTCAACTTGTTCCTTAATGAAGTGATATCTGACATCAATGTGCTTCGTGCGGGAATGTTGTACCGGATTGGAGGAGATGGCTATGGTGGACTTTGAGTCATAATACATAGGAATTTTATCAAAGTGGAAGACATAATCCGTGAGTTGTGTTCTCATCCAAAGAACTTGAGCACAACACGCAGATAGAGACACATACTCCGCTTCGGTTGATGACAGTGACGTGCAATCCTACTTCTTGGAAGACCATCCCACGAGCTTATCTTGACCTAGAAATTGTGCACCACTAGAAGTACTTTTTCGTGTATCAAGACACCCTGCATGATCAGAATCTGAATAGGCCGTTAGAAAGAAACCGGTTTCCCTCGAATACCAGAGTCCCATGTGAAAGGTATTCTTAAGGTACCGAAAGATCCGTTTAACCTCCTTGAGGTGTTTTTCAGTGGGTCGTGCTTGATATCATGCACAATAACACGTAGCATGTGATATATCTGGTCGTATTGCTGTTAAGTACATGAGGGAGCCGATCATGGAACGATATCTCGTTTGATCTATGGCATCTCTCCCTCCAAATCAGCATCTAGGGATGTTGTTGATAATGGTGTTACAACGGGGTTACATGAGGTCATTCCATGCTTGACAATACTTAGCTTGGTTGATAAAGATACCACTTGGGGATTGGTGAACTTGAATTCCTAGAAATAATTTAGTTCGCCCATCATTGACATTTCAAATTTGTTGTGCATTACCTTTTCAAACCATTTTGAGAGTTTTGGATTTGTAGACACGAAAATAATGTCATCAACATAAATCTGCACAAGCAAAATGTCATTCCCATATTTATAAGTGAACAAAGTTAGATCAATGGAACCTTTTGAGAAACCTTTGGATACCAGAAATTTCGAGAGCTCGTCATACCACGCCCTTGGAGCTTGCTTGAGTCCATAAAGTGCTTTGTGGAGACGATACACCTTGTCAGGATAATGAGGATTCATGAATCCTTCCAACTGTGTGACATAGACTTCTTCCTTCAAAGGAACGTTAAGAAACGCCGTCTTTACGTCCATATGATAAACGATGAATCCCTTATGTGCTGCATAAGCAAGGAAAATCCTGATCGCTTCCATACGAGCTACTGGTGCAAATGATTCTTCAAAATCAATACCCTCTTTCTGTCCATACCCTTTAGCCACTAGCTTAGATTTATTCTTGATGATTGTGTTTTCTTCATCCATCTTGTTTTTCTAGATCCATCGAAGATTTAATGGTATTACATCGTATGGTCTGTCAACAAGTTCCCAGACTTTAAGTCTTTCAAATTATTGAAGTTCATCCGTCATCGATTCAATCCAAGCGTGATATTCCAAGGCTTCTTTGATATTTGTTGGTTCAGGTGTACTTACAACGAGTGCGAACATACAAACATCACCATCGGTTTCAAGTTGTCGTCTTGTACGAACGGGCTATGAAGGGTTTCTAATTACTTGAACTAAAGGATTATCTCGGGTCCAATGATGTGTTGAAGGATGTCGTTGATAAAAGGTATGCATATTTGACGGATCAATATGGCGAGTAGAAGACTCTCCAGTTTCGTGTACCGGTGTACCGAATGCGTTGATAAAGTCTTCTTCGTCATTTAATGCATAGTCTGCTTGATTTGTGTTCTCTGGAGCAATGACAGTATTTGTGGATGTTGTAGGAGCGGTTGTTGATGTGATATTCTGAGGAGGTAAATCTGCAGCAACCCGTGTTGAAGTAGATAAAGTTGTATCCTTGTGTTGACGATGATCGGTATCATCATTCTTATCATTAGTGACAGCGGAAGACTTCGATACAACATGTTTCTCCCTCGTGAAATATTCATCATACATTGTTCCATACAACATTTCCAACTCTTCAATTGTCGTGTTGACTGTCATATCTGCTCTTGGAACATTTCCTTGCACCAGCTTTGAACTTGACGGTCCATTGTTGTGGTCTTGTGTTCCGAGTTCCGTGCGGTTGTGAAGGAAGTCGTTTGTCGTTGTGGATCGGGACTTAAACTGTTTTGTTCAAGTGCCATTTCTTGTAATTCATCAAATCTGATATGAATAGTCTCGACTATCAATTTTGTTCTCTTGTTGTAAACTCTATATCCCTTAGACTGAGTTGCATATCCCACTAGAATACATGCATCACCTTTCTCTTTCATCTTACCCAAATTTTCACCATCTAGTATAATGTAACAAGTACATCCAAAAACGTGAAGGTGTTTGAGTGAAGGTTTTCGATCATGCATTATGTGATATGGTATCTTTTCGTGTCTTGGGATAATTAAGGATCGGTTTTAGGTGTAGCACGCAGTTGACACGGCTTCGGCCCAAAAGAATAGTGGAAGTTTTGAAGTGGATAATAATGTTCGAGCATCCTTAACAAAAGTACGGTTTCGTCTTTCAACAACGCCGTTTTGTTCGGGTGTTCGAGCAATAGATGTTTCATGTTTAATTCCTTCGGCTTCAAAATAATTCCTCAGAGTTGAACTCAAAATTATGTTCCTCTGTTAGTACGTACCACTTTTACTTGAGCTTGAAGACCACGTTGTATCAGTTTAAGGAAGTTGATGAGAACTTCGGGTGTTTCATCCTTGGACCTCAAGAAGTGAGTCCATGTGTACCTTGAGTAATCATCGACAATTACCATACTTTATTTCTTCCCATTGATACTTTGAACACGCATGGGACCACACAAATCGATATGAATAAGATCTAACTGTCCTTTAGAGCTTGGTGTAGTCTTTGTCTTGAAGCTACTTCGTTTAGCTTTACAAAGCTCACAAGAAGAACAAAGATGATGTTTGATGAATTTCAAGCTTGGAAGGCCTCTCATAATATCTTTCTTGGAAAGCAAGTTGATGGTATCAAAATTAAGATGAGATAAACGTTGATGCCATAACCATGCCTGAGTCGTTGAAGCTTTAGCCATGAAGCAAATTGGAGTTGATGAAGTTGCGTCTTGATGTGAGATTGTGTAAAGATCGGTACCCCGTGAACCGGTGAGTAATTCATTCCCATCATAATTACGAACAAAACATGTCTTCCTTCTGAAAGCAACTTCTAAATCTGCATCACAGAATTGACCAACCGAGAAAAGATTGTGATTGAGCCCTTCGACGTAGTATACCCTTTTGATCATTATATTCCCCTGAACCAAATCTCCATATCCTAGGATCGGTGCAAATTGATCATTTCCGAATCGGACCGTACCCAGGAACTTCTCCACGAAGTTAATTAGAACCTCGAGATTCCTCGTCATGTGCTTCGTGCATCCAGGGTCCAGTATGAAGAGAATTATTTGTGTCACCTGTAGAAGAATTAGAACATGATGGAGCATTTGCTAAATTGGAGACCACGTTAGTTGTGATTTCAGAATCATTAGTGTCTTTAGCAACATTTAAAGGCATACTAACACTCGTTGTCATATTTTCTGTCTTAACTTTAGGCATCCATTTATATCCTGGAGGACATTGATTACCAAACCACCATTTCCACGACTTGCTAGCAGACTCATATAATTCCCTAATTCTGAATCTAGGGTTCTTAGTGGTAGAGTCTGATGCAATACTTTTCTTAGTGGGGGTTGCACCAGAATGGTTCGCTTTGCGTTTGGGTTTACTAGCACCAATAGGCATCGCAACTTGCTTCTTAGTTCTAGTATCTACGCCTTTGACATTATTCATTGCACACGTAGAATGATTTATAGGTGATTATCCATATTAAAATGATATGAATAAATAATAAACGCAGCGGAAAGATCACTTATTGACGGATCCATAGAGTCATATGATTAATCAAATAATAAAGAGGATAAAAGTATACCTTTGTAGCGCGATTCAGTAAGATCAACCGGAGACAATCACCAACATATGATCTAACCAAGAAACCCAAGTGACCAAAGTAGATCACCTCTATGTAGAAACACACTACACATCATCGTATACCAAATCGATGCTAGTCTTATAACCCGTAACCCTCGATCATGTCTCGATCTACACTAGATGCAAGATGGTTCATAGAATATATAAACTCATTAGTTTATCATATTTTTGTCGTTATCCTTTTTGGTCAAAAAAGAGAATCTCACGTTATAGTTTATTTGTTTTCCAAATAATCAATCTAAGATTGATTCAAACTCATCTCAATTGAAAAACAAAAACGTGTGCCTTGTAAATATCATTTACTAGGCCGGCTCATAATGGGATTTTAAATGGACCATTTTAGTTTTATTTAAATTTGTCTAATAAACCAAGTACCCGCTTAGTTATTAGAAGCCCGCTATTGATCTCGAGTTACATAAGTTATCTATATACCGTAAATACAATATGTACGATATATTAAGTGGTACCTCTGTGTATATGTGTGTGACCCCATAGGCTCACATGTATCTAGCCATATAATTAGTTATTATGACATGAGCATACTCCAACAGCTCCCACTTGCGCACATCATAATAATCAAGTAATTATACAAGCAAAGGTTAGCGTCTAGCAACACGCCAATGCCCCTAGAAACATATGAGGATAGTTTCTTAAACATCTCATTTAAATGGTTTAGATATCAGTCATCCCTTTGTTTCAGATAATCTGTTAAACTTTAGACATGGATTAAAAGTCATTCTTAAGTTTAACTATTATGTTTCTCGATATTGATATTGAACTAGATTACCAAATTAATCAAGTATCATCTTAATTTCATTTGGGTGCGGCCACACTTACATCTGTACAATTCATCGAGGGGCCCAGTAGTATCTAACTCCAATACATGTGGAGGAACAAATTCTCTTTTTACTCCACATGTCGTTCATGTGTTTCACATCGCACCTGAAAATGGTCTTTATAGCAACCTTATTCAGGACAACGTTGAACCATATCAAAGATTGACATTCCATACATACAAAACCTACTTGCATCTCAAGTCTAAGGATGAGAGATTCAACCACTTGCGAGATTCACTATTGACGTTGATCTATGTAGTGAATTCTCGTAGGTTGGGTCAATCCAATGTTCATCCAATGAACACATATGAGTTTGGCGGCATCATCAATTAATATTCATTCCTAATGAATATGACCAACTCACATTTGTCTTAATTCGACAATACTCCCGTATCGTCAACTGACAATGGATAATTTAGAATAACTAAATTATTCATAGATTGAACATGTTAATATAGAACACAGTAGTATAAACGAAGACGATCATACAAAGTATATCAATTCATTATTTAGTAAAACTGCTTAACGTTCCATTATCCAAATACTAAAAAACAGATATACATGAGACTACTCTAAGGTCAAAGTCCAATGTTCCAAGAATGATGAACATGTTTGACTACAAGACATTGAATTTACACAAGGACCTGTTGAGTTGTCATATGAGTGAACTTTGAGAATACTTATTTCAGAAACTCACAAATAGTAAAGATTTTGAGTAATACGATGATTGTCATTTTGTATGTGCGCTCAAGTGCAAATACAGTAATACTAGCTTCGCCATAGTAAATTACATAGGTTGCTTGAAGCAAGTAGAACACCTATTTAAGACAATCTTCTTAACAACTTCCTAAACTGTAAAGTATTCTTATTTTACTAATGAGTAGTGCAACAATGCTTTTTATCAAGCATGCCTAGGTAGTAGTATTATCATTGAAGATGAAATCCTACTATCACATGTATTGAGTACCATCTCAATCAAAGTAAGCATTAGTGTATAAACTCAACACTAATATTCTTAGCTAAAATCCGTAAACGATGATCAAGTATATAGTAGTCTAATGACTTTCACTCAGATACTTTGTGATCAGTTCATCTTGCATTCATGCAAGTATTAAAATTAGTCTAATACATCACATATCATATGTAATGAATCCACTAGGTAAACTAAAGGTTTCCATGTACATAAACAATCTTATCACATGAGATTGAACCTTGAGACTTTCTCAATGATGTGTCATATTTAGACTTATTAACCGCGTATGCCTTTTCCTAATAAGCATATGTTCCAAGGTTATATGTGTTATTTCTTATATCTCTCAATAGAAATATATTCCAAATCAAGGATTAAAACCTAGCTTTGATGGAATGTTATTTCCAATATGTTAACAACATTTGAGATTTAAGAACAAACAAAACAATATGCTCCTACTAGCTTAAAGAGTTATCTTTGTTTTAATCATGATCATATCCTTGATTCAAACTTAAGATTCCAGTTCCTAGATGCATGCTCTAATCCACACTTGGATTTCTAGAGTTTGTACACCAATTGCCATATTTCATATTCATGAAATCAAGTATGGTAATTAATATCTTTATTAATTTAACACTCGTAAATAAAATAAAGCCTTAACTCATGATCAATTGCTTGAGCATGCCTTAAACTCTATTCAAAGAGAGTGTGCATAAATGTGTACAATTGTGTCCATATCTATCTTCTCGTAGAAGACCATTTATAACCTATCAGTCTTATTGATTGGTGAAAGAATTTCAAATTCCAAAAATGATTTTCTTTTATGGACTACATCTACTATTCATAGTATTAAATCATTCATTAGACTCTAAATCTAAAAATGAGTCTCGATAGTTATGAGGTTCAATATGATCCTCTAACTCATATTCCTCAATATTGACATGACATTCATATCTTCAGGCGCTAGAGGTTTCCTTGCGGATATGTGAATGGGAGTTACAACACTTTGTGGCTTTTGCATTTACATGCTCAGCCTCATTATGTCGTTCGCTAGTCTATTCAGAAGGTTGTATTTTATTTCTTACTTTCTATAAAGAGGCACAAAGGCTCCCACTTGCTTCTTGTGAGAGGAGACTTTCTCTAACTACGTCATGTCGAGCAACAATGAATTATTCTCGTTTGGGATGTAAAAAATAAATTAAGTGTTCTTGATTCTAGTTTGTTAATAACACGCCTAACATGATTTTAACAAATTAAATACTCCAACTAAGAATTAATGGGATTCATCCCATTCCATGACTTGATGGTTTCTTAGTTACCTTCTTGTTTGGAACCATATTGAATAAGCATGTGACTCATTCAAATTCTTTGTTAACCTTAATAAGGTAAGAGAGAGAGTAACTAATGTTATCAAGGATCAAATAATTACAATTGTATTTGATTTTACACATGAGACATGGTGTTGCGATTATGAGACATTGTCAGAATTCCTTAAATAACCTAATACTCTTTGTCTCACATATTTTGTAATTTGGTCAAATCAAATTGCATAAACAATATTTCAAGCTAATTGCATGATATAAAGCATGATTATTTTAGCAGTTCAAGAACTTCATGTTCATGTTTTAACAAGAAAACATAACATGTTGGTTGCTAAATATACTTTATAAGATATTGAATAATTCAATAACTTCATTGTATATGTCGTAACAGGAAGACACAACAAGTCAATTACTTACTTTATTTTATAAGTCGTTGAACAATTCAAGGAAGGTCATGTTTATGTCTTTACTTGAAAACATAAACATATTACAAATAAAGTATTATTAAATGCCTACTTTTGGCTTCAATAGTATTTTCAAGTTAATTTACATACTTCATATTTATGTCTTTACAAGAAGACATATGCTTATTAGCTAAAACATTTAGGTAATGTGATGAAGTAGTAGTTTTTATTATTTCTTGACATTAGTTCTCTATAGACAACATACATCAATATGTATAAGTCCTAATAGAATATTATAAGCCATATTGTGTTGTACCTTGCACACTCTAAGATTTCTCCCACTTGAGTATGGCACAACATCATATATGAATAATATTAAAATATCACAAATATAATAAGATTTAAGTCATACTCAAATCAATATTGTATATAAGGGTTATGTAGAACTTCATCGTTTAATAATCAATCATGCATAAGTATTTTTAGATAACATTTCGGGAAGCGACATCAGAAAAGCGACTAGTTATCTTTTAAAATAATATGCAATAAGGCTTAGAAAACAATGATGTTATTTCAAGACAATCTAGAAGTTAAGTGGGTCACTTACAAGGTGATAAGCTCATAGCTCCTGATAGGTGTGAAAACACCCATCCTTTTACCACTTAATTATAATAATAACCAAGCCAAAACGTGTATTTTATGTCGTAAATGTCGGAATTATGCGTGGTTTATGTTTTTATTGTGTTTTAGGACCAAAAGATGAAAAAGGAAGAAAACACGGGCTTTTATCAAAGAAAACGAGAAAAGACGAAGTCAAAAGATCAAGAGTAAAAAAAGAACGGAAGTCCAAGGCCTATTCTGAAGATTTATCGAAGAAAAAGTCTAAAGACGGAAGTTTAATGAAGTCGAAGAACCAAGTCTAATTAATGAAGGAAATTATAAGACGAGTTCAAATTATATCGAAAAATCCCGAGACGACGTCGAAAAAGGCAAAGAATTTAAATCGAGTCGAGAACAAGAAGAAAGAAGGAAGAAAGCATCATTTTTTACTCCTCCTATAAATACCCTCCTAATGTGTCATTAGGAGGTGGTTAGAAAATTAGGAGTAGATTAGTTTTAGGATTAGGAGTAGCTTAATACTTTCTTTCTCTAGTTTTTCTTAATGTTTTTCAAGCTTTTTCATTAATCTTGTAATTTGAATTTTTAATCATCTTAATTTCAAGCTTTTTTCAATTAATCATTCTCATTCTTCCATTCTTTATTATTAATCTTGTGTTGATTTAGATGATCTTGTAGTTGCTTAATCTTGATGTTATTGATTTATTGATGCTTTTGATTGATTGTGCTTATTGTTTTTTATGTGTTTGATTTTATAGCTTATAGTGTTTTAGTGCTTATTGTTTTAATTTTCTTATTTTTAATTAAGTGCTTATTAGTTAATTTTTATAAAAAGATGTTTTTAAATATTTTTATTATTTAGTGTTTTTAAAAGTTTTTAAATTTTGGCTTATTAGTTTTTTCTAAAAATCAATTTAGTTGAAAAAGTCAAACTGGACACTTATTAGCTCAACTCCGAGCTGACTTGCATCAGGAAAGGCAACCTTTGCTTGATGGTGACCAAATCTTGAAATCCACCTACACCTTTTTGAGCCAATTTGGTCGTTTTCCCTTCTTTTCTACACCAAAATGTTTACTTACAGCGTGGAATAGAATGGGTTTAATTGAACATACTCGGGGAGATGATCAACAAAAATTGCTTCATGAGCTTCTTAAAGATGTGGAGGTTATCAAGGAGGAGTTAGTCGACTATATCACTCCTAACTGGAATGGTCCAGTCTATTATGATGATGATGATGAGGATGATATCTACATTCTCAACCCATCTTCTGAGATTACTACTCCTACTCTTGATATCCCTAATGCGTCTAAGGATTGTGATACATTGAGTGAGATTAGTGATTTTGGTCTTGATAAATTCTTTGATGAGGTTTGTGATGCATCAAATTTTGTGGAGCTTACGGAAGAGGTCGCTCCTAATGATGATGATTTTTCTCCATGCTATGAGAGTTTCACTTTTGAAATTTCTCCTTCTCCTCCGGGCGATGAAGGCGATGTTGATTTATTCTCTCCGACATACGAGAAGTTCACCACTGAACTTGGTCTTGTAGATGAGGTGGAAGATGTTATTCTTCGCGACAAAAAAATACAGAAAGTTCATCTTCTTATTGCTAAAATTGAAGCGTTGAATTTTGCTCATATTTTAGAGTCTTTACCTCCGTCTATTACTTCAGTTGAGAATAATGATACAGCTATGGAAGAAATCGACATTCTCTCAATACCTCTGGGTATTGATGATGATGACACGGAGGGGGATATTATTTTTGATAATTTGCTGCAGGAAGGTATTGTCCCAAGTCCCCCTCCCGAGCACCTTTTATCCCAACCTTTAGAAACCATTATGGAGGATGAGTGCTTTGACCCGGAGGGTGCCATTGATTATTTTATGATTGATGACCTTACGGCTTTGCTGCTTTCTGAGCATCAATTGTCTTTGGGGGATGACAATTTACTTACATTATCCACCCCACCTCCCGTGGATCACAACCTCACATACTTTTCGTATGTTGAGAGGACTTTTCTACCTTTTAAGACTTTTCCTCCGGCCTCTCCTTTATTAATGTCCTACGGGAACAAGGACAAGGTCTTTGATACCGGTATTACATTTGAGGCTTCCCCATGGACCATTTAATTCGGGGACGAGTCAGGCTCTTGACTCGGTTAACAAAAACAAGCGCTTTTTGGGAGGCAACCCGATTATCTATCCTTTTATTCTGTTTTTCTAATAAGTGTAGGGGGAGACCCTAGTATGTGTTTGTTGTTTTTCTTTCTTATCATGTGCAGGGATTCGAGCTTTCAAAGATCCATTCTTGATGACTTTTGACGACCCGTGATTCCGTGTACCCATCTTCCCGGTTCTATCCTAAACTCTTTTGATTCACTATTTTATATTTTTCAATATTAAAATAGGAATCACTTTAGTTGTCTCTTCCTTAGCAAGATTTAAACAACGTGCACAATGTCCTAAGTGTAGGGGAGTTTACTCCCACATGCTTAAACATTGAGGACAATGTTTATATTAAGTGTAGGGGGGACTTCTATCGAAGTTAAGTGGGCTTTTCCTTGTATTTGTCCTCATTTTAACCGAAAAATCTAATTTTTCAACATTTTTCAAAATTTTTACTCTATTTTGGCCTAGTAGTATAGAAGTATTTTACTTTGCTATCGTTATTTACTTTCTTTGCTAGAATAAATTTTAATAAAGTGGTTTTAATTTTTCAATGTTGTGAATCTTTTGACTCAACCCGAGTTTACTTATCTAAGTTTACTCTAGCTAGTATCCTTAACGTGTTTAAGTCAAGTTTTGCTAGGCTTTTATATAGGGAACTTTAAAACGCGAAAGTCTTAATTCTCACGGGTTAAGAACAAGAACTTTTCGCAAGTTCCTATAATTGATCCTAGAAAGTCGTTTATCAAGGGAACTTTAAAATGCGAATTCTAAACTTGAAAGAATCTAAGAAGTTGCAAGATCCTATAGATGACTTGAAAACCCAAAACTTTGATTTAATTGGCTAAGCATCCACGAGTCTCATTCCTTGAGATTTTAAATTATGGAGAACGAGAGATGATAAAGTCAATTATAAGTTTGGTATTCTTTTATGAATTTATGTGAGTTGATTATAAGCTTTTTCTCCCATCGCTTGTTAATAAATTTAATTGCAATAAGTAAGGTTGTACGATTTGAAAAGTTACTTAGCTTCTAGCACAAGATCGTTTAAAAGTTGCTTGGTATTAATTAGAGTTCATAGCCAAGGAATAACTTATTGAAGCGGGATGCGAAGATTGGTGAGTCCAAAAAGGTCCTAACAAGACATGAGGGCTACATTTTGTTGCTAAAGATCCCAAGTGATGTGAAGAATCATTTATCAAAAATCAATATGAAGGATTGAGACACACGACGAAAAGCAAATACTCCCCTAAAGATCATGGAGAAGTCTATCCAAAAAGACCCTAGAGAGGTATGAGGATAAATAGATCTAAATCCTAAAAGGAGGCGGATCGTTGTATATCAAAATCCCAAATAAAGATTGGAGAAAAATGAAGAAGTCGTGGTCCAAATATGAAGAATCTCTCAAAACTTCAAGTGAAGAAATTCCTATTATGAAGAGAAGACCATAATTTCAAGAACGTCTCTCAAGATTTGAAGTATGAAGTCGCTGCCAAATATCGGTCCAAGAAATGTCTCAAATCGTGAAGCAAGTTATGCCAAGATATGAACTTTATGAGGTCCCGAGAAGCAGTTTTAAAAGATTTTGTCCTTTAGCTAACTATTGATTAAATCGTCCTACTTTATTTTCAGCCTAAATAACTATCGAAATAAGTCAACAATGCATCCTCGTGATCATTCAATACAACAATAAAATATAAGAGGTACACCTAGGAATAAAGGAGTCTAAGTAAATAATTGGCCCATATGAATTCGTGATAGTTTGCCAACTTATAATAACAATGATCTCGTTTATAAGCTTGGTATGGGGAACGTGAAACTTGAGGGTGATAATCATTCAGGACATTCCAAAACCCTAAGGTAAGTTTTTGATCTTTTTACTTGTTTTCTTCCTTTGAATATTTTATAATCTCTTTAATAAAGGCCAAGGTGGATTGATTATGATGAAAAATGTAAAACTTGCTTTGTAACTAATGCATTGCATGAGGGCATTGCAATGGTTAAGTGTAGGGGATTTGATAGGTGTGAAAACATCCATCCTTTTACCACTTAATTATAATAATAACCAAGCCAAAACGTGTATTTTATGTCGTAAATGTCAGAATTATGCGTGGTTTGTGTTTTTATTGTGTTTTAGGACCAAAAGATGAAAAAGGAAGAAAACACGGGCTTTTATCGAAGAAAACGAGAAAATACGAAGTCAAAAGATCAAGAGTAAAAAAAGAACGGAAGTCCAAGGCCTATTCTGAAGATTTATCGAAGAAAAAGTCTAAATACGGAAGTTTAATGAAGTCGAAGAACCAAGTCTAATTAAAGAAGAAAATTATAAGACGAGTTCAAATTATATCGACAAATCCCGAGACGACGTCGAAAAAGACAAAGAATTTAAATCGAGTCGAGAACAAGAAGAAAGAAGGAAGAAAGCATCATTTGTTACTCCTCCTATAAATACCCTCCTAATGTGTCATTAGGAGGTGGTTAGAAAATTAGGAGTAGATTAGTTTTAGGATTAGGAGTAGCTTAATACTTTCTCTCTCTAGTTTTTCTTAATGTTTTTCAAGCTTTTTCATTAATCTTGTAATTTGAATTTTTAATCATCTTAATTTCAAGTTTTGTTCAATTAATCATTCTCATTCTTCCTTTATTTATTATTAATCTTGTGTTGATTTAGATGATCGTGTTGTTGCTTAATCTTGATGTTTATTGATTTATTGATGCTTTTGATTGATTGTGCTTATTGGTTTTTATGTGTTTGATTTTTATAGCTTATAGTGTTTTAGTGCTTATTGTGTTAATTTTCTTATTTTTAATTAAGTGCTTATTAGTTAATTTTTATAAAAAGTTGTTTTTAAATATTTTTATTATTTAGTGTTTTTAAAAGTTTTTAAATTTTGGCTTATTAGTTTTTTCTAAAAATTAATTTGGTTAAGTTTTTAGATAAGTGCTTATTAGTTTATTTTATAAAAAGTTGATTTTTAATTTTTAGATTTATTAGTATTTTTCAAGTTTTTGATTTGTGGTTGAATTAGTTTTTCTTGAAATTGTTTTAGATTAAGTTTTGGTTAATTGCTTATTTAATTTTAGCTTATTCGTGGCTTATTTTCTGATTTTTAGATTATTGTATCTTTATTTTTCATGTTTTTAGATTAGGGTTAATTATTCCGAAATATGTCATTTCTCTGAATTTCCTCTTTTCTGAAATTGTCATTTCTCTGAATTAAGTATTATTCCGAATATTTTTTTGAAAAAGTACTTTTCCGAAGATTTCTATGAAAAAACAATTATTCCGAAAAAGTTAAAAGTTCTGAAACTTTGTTTTTGCGAAATAGCAATTTTTTCTGAAAATGCAAGTATTCCGAAATAGCCATTTTTCTGAAAATGCAAGTTTTCCGAAGAAACGATTTTTCCGAAATTTGTTTTGAAGAAACGATTTTTCTGAAATTTGATTTTTCCGAAATAGCCATTTTTTCTGAAATGTACTGTAGCTACAACAGTATTCCGAAGAAATACTTTTACCGAAATGTAATGTAGCAAGCTAAACAAATTGTCGTGTGTGCACACCTGTGTGCTTGGAGGTTTTTGGCGCCAAGTGAGGTGCTTGCCTGGCTGCTTCCAGCAGCTAGCCTGCTAGCTTGTTTATTTATTAGTATTGTTTCGTAATTGTTTAGTTTTATTTGAAAGTTTTTCCAATTTTAATTTTGAAAGTTACTTATTTTTAGTTGAATTTTTCGTCTATTTTTAAAATTAATATTTTTCGTAAAGTTCAAGTTTTATCTTTTATTTAGTACCCGCTTTAGGTTTTGCCTCGTTTAGCTTTAAAGTACCATTTTAGTTTTATTCTCTCCTTTTTCATTTAGTAAACTTTATTTTCAAGTCGATAGTAAATTTCGTCTTTTAGTTTATTTTTATTAATTGTTTTGTTTAAATTTACGTTTTTACTATTCGTTTCGTTTCTTTTTAAAAAAGTTTTATAATCCAGTTGCTTTCATTTTTATTTAAGTAATTTTTATTTTTAATTCGAAAAGTTTATTTTTATTTTTATTATTTTCGCTTTTACTTTTATTAATTATTTCTTTAAATATTTGTTTTAATATTCGTTTTAATATCGTTTTAATTTTTGGTTTTTAATATTCGTCTTGTTTTACGTTTCTTTATTATTGTCATTCGTCTTTAGTTTATTTTTATTATTTTCGCATTTACTTTTTACTTAGTTATAGATAATCAACGACATTTTCTTTTTATTCACCAAGAACGACTGAGTCACACTTTTAACCGGAGATCAATTCGAATTGAATCGAGACGAACAAATTCTCATACTTGGCCAAAAACCTTGTATTAGCTCCCACTAAATAAGACAACTTTACAAGTGTGTCCTATGGTTAAAAATGCATTGCTCCCATTCGTTTAGACAACATTTTGAATGTGTCTATACTAGTGAAAAAGCAAGTAGCAATTTGTATACTTTATAGTACTTTGAATGTCTACACATTATAGCCAATGTGAGTCTCATAGACTAGTAAACATGTACATATATATTCAAAGAAAAGTATCAAGTTCTACTATATTCGTAATTAGATTTCCATCGATGCCATTAACTTGAACGTTTTGCATCCAATTCCTCTTTCTACATTACCTCAAAGGTGTGTAGAATCTTATGGAACTTATTTGAGTAAGGAAAATATACTAGAAAAACATGCTAGTAATTTCCTTTCTTCTCACGGTTTATTGAGACTTCAATTTCCAATCAAGACTCATACAATATCTTAACACTTTAAGATGTAAAACCGTACTTAATCGTTTTGTCTTGTAACTTACAATACAATGCGATTTCTTGAGTAGGTGTGTTTTAAATTTGATTAGAATTAAGAAGATTCATATGTTCCTATTATAGCTTTCTCATACAAGGAGAAAGGATGGGAACGAGTCTTACTCTTACAAGGAAAGAAGACTTAGGTTGTCTTCCTCTATCACAAAAGGAAACAAACTTTGTTTACGGTTTGTGTTGCATAAAATCATTAATAAAACTACAAAGTTCATATTTAGTATTTTCGATAATTATTGTAACACCCCAAAATATTCATACTTTAGTTCAGCGGAAGAGTCGTTGGTGTTACGGGATAACACATTACTCAAATCATAGACAACGCATAAAAATCGCGTCGTTTAATAATAAAGCATTTCCATTCATAAATATCAAATTTACATAGGTCCCAAGTCATAGTATTTCATACAATTTTACAAAACATTTGAATGGAAATTGTTATTTAAGTGCGGGCCATGAATTCTTATCGTCTTCTTGAGAATTACCTTTAAGTGCCTGAGATAAAACATGTTAAAAGAAAAGGTCAGCAAAAACGCCGAGTGAATTCATAGAGTTTAATAAAAACCATTAATATGTCATCGGAATTTATTTATTACCAAAAATCATTTTGTACAAATCTTTGTAGTAGGCTATAAAATAGGCCAAATACATTTTATACCACTCTTAGTCGTCAATCATAATATAGGCTTCAGCCTTCAAAACCATTATACGAACCATTATCGTAAAAAAACATCATACAATACGTTTTATAACGTTGTATAGAGTTTAATAAAAACCGTTATAAGAAAATGGTTATGTAAAACCAAAACACGAACATAATATCAATAATAAGACCCCGTATTGCTAGTCAGACAATATATCGTAATTTAATACGTATGGCAGTATTTTCGTTATTGGATTATTATAAGCCGCATGACATTGCTACCTTACTATACCAAACAACGGGTAGCTAACCCGAAACTCAGTTGCCCATCTAAGTTAGCGTGTCATCACAAAAATCACACTATGGAAATCTTCTCATACATAAATTCGCTTACCAATCAATGTGGCACGATGGGGATCAACCGTCAAGGCGCGAACTGGGGTGATCTTCCCCAAATAGTACTATTATATGCATAAGCATCTACCAAATCCCGGTAGTTCATACTTCATGCTAATGGGACTTTTAGTGACATAACCTAACTTTAATAATCCATTTCATTTCATTTATCGGGTCATATAATCATTCATCTGGTCATATAATCAATAAACAAACAGTCGGGACAACTGGTGTCCTATTTTATTAAAACTAACATGTTATCTTCCTCGCGGGTTTACAAAACATTTCATAAAACATCTAAAAGAGTGCGAGGCTATGAACTCACGTTGATTGGGAAAGTCGGGTTCTCGGCGATTTGGATGTACGGTACGTGCTTCAATCACAGAAACCTAGACAAATAATACTCGTCTTAGACTCTTGTCCAATGACTTTTATAAAAATAATGGCTATGTATATATATGATGATTTTATAAATATGATGATGATCATGTGGGATTGTACATCTCTATTTACTCATTATAGTGTCAAGTGTTGGTAAATTTTTATTCTAGTTTCACTAGTCTAACTTCTTTACTTGTCAAGGCCCAATAAGCCCATTATAAGCCCATTAATAGTTTAACTCTTTATTTTAGTCCATTTATACTTTTATTATCAGTCCTATACTCACATGTTGGGCCCAAGTGGGTTAAGCCCAAATGAGTAAGTCCATTAGTGTTTAGCCAAACTTGTCGGGTTAATAGTCCAATAAGGCTAATTTGGCCCGTTAATGTCCATATGTTATAAAGCTCGGGTTTTGTTGGTTTTTAATTGTAATATGTTCTTATACATCAGTATATGAGTTATAAAAAGTTTACATTAGACGGGTCCGACCGTCTAAGTTTTATTTGACAAAAATGTTAATCTTTCGGTTTTAGCCTAAAAGACGTAAAAAGCATGTTTATAGTTTTATAACTTATAAAACTTACCAAACTACCATTTATAAAATGTCCCTTTTATTTATTATTGTACATATTTATATAAATTTAATATATAAGTTAGTGGGTTTTAATTTACATTTTATACTATATTTATTTGAGTGCTATTATAATACTATTAAACTTTAATTTCACAAAATCTGTTTTTTAGTTTCATTTTCACCATTTTTATCATATCTTGAGTTCTACAAGGAGATAGAAGCTCATTTTATTGGCAGCACAAACTACATGATATGTGCTACAATTAACTCAGTATTAGCTACTGCTCAATCCAACTCTAAATGTCCCTAACAGTCCGTCCTAAACAGACTACTCATATTTGCACTTCAATTTTGTTTTGATCATATCTCACTCATTATAAAGATTCCATTGTATGGCCAACTCTCACATGTGTAAAGTCTTATAACTTACTGTATATTAAATTATCCAAGCCACTTTAACAAGTTATTATATAGTTCTTTACTGTTTTATACAACCCACATTTTTAGCCATGATTTTAACATCCTTTCATGTAGCTTTTAGTCATTTTAACCAGTTTTATCAACACCAAATCCCCACATCATAATTTGATCAACATTCATCATCATATACATATACATAAATGAAGAAAATACAAGATTACATATTCAAAATAACAAGATGATACGGAGAAATAATCTTTATACCACCAAGATGATGAAAAGATGGGATTTTGATGAACAAAGCTTGGTTCCTTGTTACCAAATCTTCAACTTTAGCTAGGCAACTTCTTGAGTACTTCAAATGGATGAACACCTCCATGAAATCAGCCCTAAAATCCTTCTTGAAAATCATCCCAAAGACCTCCATGAAAACTCCTTTTCACATGTTATAATCACCTCCAATCTTCATCTTTTCAAGTAGGCTTCAACATATGTTGATTATAGCCTTTGTTTATGGTTAAAATTTGATGAAAATGGTGATAGTAGGGTGTCTATATACGTTCATAAGGAGAGAAGAGAGTGTTTGAGTAGTTTTGCATGTATGAAATGAGAAATGGTTTATGGTGTAGCTAGTTTTGTTAGTTTGGTGGTTTGTGTATGCACTAAGGACATGTGTCCTTAGTGTGTATATAAACTTGACACCACATACGGTGTGTTGGCTATGTCTTCCCACCCATAGTGGGGGTGAGGCAAGTGTAAACTTGTCTCATCTCCACTAATTTACGGGTACACCTCGATTCTAGTTTCCTCGATTTACGTGCCCTCGGGTTGTTTTACGAAAAACGTTTTTATAAATTATGAATTAACGGCACAAAACGAATATAATAAAAATTGTCTCATCAAAAACGGAGTTCAAAAACGTAAATACGTAAACCTAGGGTTTCCGGTTTAGTCGTAAAGGACGTTAAATTAAGCACGTAAGTCCTAATCTCTTCTCGTAAATTTGTGAGTTTATGAACCAACACAAATTTAAAATTCCAACATAATATTCAAGGATAAATTTATTTCCTGAAATGTCGGACTGTCACGAAAACGGTGTATGTAAACGTAAGCACGTAACGTAGAGTCCTCCGATTTAGACGTAGTCGATGCTACTTTAAGATGTAAACTCAAATTTCTTCCCAAAAATGAGTGAGTTCATAATACGACATTAAAATAATGTTTTTAAATAATACTTGAGAACAAAATATCGACAATAAATTGACGGATTGTCACAGCATTTACCCCTAAACAGGATCTTTGTCCTCAAAGATCAATTTATCTTACTACTCGCTTCTTATAGAGTTAGAGCCATGCGGGTATTTCCTCCACATTCGGTCTTTTCTATCAAGTGTAATTCATTACAATACGCGAGTTTCATCGAACATAACTACGGGAATACGATCAGGCTAAATGTTGACTTTCTTTCTCTATCCATGATGCTCACGGGTTTTTGATGAATGCAACTTTTCGCCGATCCAAACTTCATTAAGGAGTAGTCATATTTTCACTTGATAAACATTTTATCAAGTTCGATATATGAAACATAATTCACGTAGCCCTTGAAGTCCTAGGGTAGATCCAGCTTATGTGCCTTTCAAACCAACTTTTACATTATTTCAATGGTCCCATACAACGGGGACTTATTTCCCATGATCTTTAAGATCATCAATTCATTTTTCCAAGTTGAAAATTTTTGGCATAACTTTGCTACCCATCCTGCACTTCAAGATCTACATTTCATATTCACATAACCTCCTGCCCAATACTGGCAGTCAATAATCCGATCCTAATTTCAACAATCATTTCAGGTTTCACGGGTCGGGTATTTTGTAAGGTTAGGTTTGTCATCATAGGAAACCTTAAACCTAAAAGACATGTCCAACTCACAATTGGTGTATGTCGGGTGTCTTCATCCCAACTCCTGCTTTCAGATGCTCTCATATATAGATCCTAACAAGATTCCATCTCGTTCCTAATACGGTAATTATCAATGATAATCTTTCCAAAGGAAAAACAATTATACGGTTCATTACCAAAGGTCAATCATTCATGCATAAAACAACATTTCTAGTGTTTTGTATCTCTACTTTACCTCGTCTCTTCGATTAGGGTGGTAAACAGTACTATCATCAAGGTTTGTTCCTAATGAATTCTGAGCAAATCTCTAGAAATTCAATGCGAAGCGAGGATCTTGATAGAGATGATCGATATAGGCACACTATGTTTACAAAACCCCTTTAAATACAAAAGAGTCAATTTCTTCATCGAGAATCTATCATTAACAGGAATGATATTAGCAGATTTGGTCAGTCTGTCGACGATGACCCAAATCGAATCAAATTCAGATGATGACCTTTGCAATAGTTAGACGTTTACTAATGTATGAGCCGATGTCTGCCTTCATACTTTGCCATCAGTACAACTTCTTATGATAAGATACATTTAATCAGAAATGGCATGAATAAAATACTTAAACTTATAAGATTCCAACATGACTAAATCTCAAAATTCTTCATATTCAGGCAACCATAAGCGGCCTTTTAAACAATTAATGCCATCGGCTTCTCAATTCTAATGGTTCACATTAGCCGCGAACCCCTCTTTTTACTATCTATATTATCCTTCTTACAAGAATAAGCTATTTTTAAATTGTTTGGGCAAATTATTTTGCACCGTCATTACTAAGGAACACATCCTAATTGATTCTTTATCCTTTCTACATAACGCGTCAGTATCCACATTCACCTTTCTTGATGAAATAATTATCATGGCCACAATTCACTCAGAAATTCTTTCTTCATATTTTTTAAGTTTTAGTTTCGTCTCAACTATTATTTTTATCAGTTTTGCTTAATCCGACGTTTAAAGCGTTAATAAATATTACGAGTAATTAAATAATAAATATTTAATTTTATGAAACGTCAACGTAAAAATTTTTAATGTTCTCAGTTCGTCCAATTATAGAAAAATGTTCAAAATAAATTTGAATTAATTAACACGATTTTTGTTGATTAATCGAAAATAATTAATAAGATCCGTCAATGTTCAAAAAAAATTTGTTTATACTTTGGTCAAAATTTTCTTAGTTGAAAAGCAAAAATTGTCATTTCAAATTCCAAGTCATGGTCTAAATGGTTTCCTCAATCCCTCTTAGGTTGTCTTGAGGTATACACAAACATTTACCCCTAAAGGAGTTTAGTTAAATGTTCTAGGTATAAGGGAATGATTCCTTAAGAATCCTTTGGTAAATATTTGTCAAAACATTTTTGCACTTTCATTTTGGTATAACCCAAAGTCTTAAATGGCTCAAATTTTCGAAGAGTCCAT